>JARACY010000487.1:0-91577 GCA_029255725.1 Scrobipalpa atriplicella | reverse complement strand
TGCTGCACGATTCTATGCAGGTTTACATACGATCGTAACTTTGATTCCTTTGCATTGAGGGACTAGAAATACACCATTCCGTTTGGATGATTGGCATCCTAAATCCTCGTTCCGAAGGTATCTTTTGGAGTGTAGATACTATGGAAAAACTAAAACTAGGACTTCACCAGCATTCATTGTAAATGTTACAAAATCTCATAAGTAGTTACTGCTTATCAGGACTGGATGAGCCAGGCACAAGACCGCCAGGAATGGAAGACGGGAGAAGAGGCCTACATCCAATACCTGGGATAAAATAAGAGGCACCATGATGATGATGATGACTTCTAATGCCGAAGCATGCGTTTAACGTTCCTACGTTATTGTAAGTCACACTCCTGTGTGACTTACAATACCTATACAACTAGATTCTATGGCCCGTATTTATAATCAGCTCTCAAGAGTGACAGCGAGTTTGAGTTCGTATCAGAAACGTCATTCCAATAACAAAATGACCTGTCAATCCGCACTCATATTGCTCTCAATCTTGAGATGGCTTTATAAATACGAGCCTATCAGTGGTCGCATCTCTCTCTGTCGATTCTGTCTCAATCACCACTAAGACTAGAGGCAGTAATTTACCCTTTGAAGGAATTAAAAATAATCATCATCATGAGGTGCCATCTTCATAAATATTGAAGTTTGGCAAAATATTGCAATGAAACCTGTACTAGAATCGGCAACCTCTGAAACTAGGCCGGCAAATTGATCGAGTGATATTATTCTGCCGATTCCTATGCATGTGTCGATTGGCTTTTGATGTTGTCGCTTGTAACAATGCACGTTATAGGAACAAAGGGCAACTGCATCGGGTCGGGTTGTAGTTTGCGTTTTAGGTGCAAACATTGTGTTTAGCTAATTCAAAATTAGCGATTTACGTACCAATACCTATGGGTACAACGTGTAACTGAAAGGGTATATTTGCATCGTGAAAAATGTTAATCTGCACATGACACTGAACAACTTTTCCCATGGAACATAGGTCGAAAAACGAAGAAACATAATTGGAACTCGTTTATGTTCCTTTGGAAAAATTGTTCAGTTTTTATGGGCAGAATCACATCCTTTAGGGAGCATAATACCCTTTCTGTTACACCCTGTACGGCACCCTATACTGTCACGGCTTTACCTTAACAAGGTAGACAAAATTTAAAGTGTTTTCATGGTGAAATACTTATACGGAAGACCAACTTTAATTATTCTATTTAACTTATCTTGCGACAAGGTTGATGATAGTAAATAAAAATGTTGTCCACAATATACTAAGCAATCACAAAGTTGACCATATCGTCTTCGTCAAGAACATGGGTCAAGAACCATAGAAATAAAACCTAAGGTCGTTTTACCTAGTAAATCAAATCGCAGTCAATATTGGATAACGAGAAAAAAAATAAACTTTTATTGTTTCCAAATAACCTTCTCGATTCCAAGTTTTTACAACATAAGCAAATCTTTAGAAAGCCGAACACACAGAAAACTTTCCACATACGCCTCAAAAGAAACTATTTGGGCCCTCAGACGAAGGGGTTAACGTAGACAGAGCACGGCAAAAAAAAAAACTGAAGGCATGAGAAAACACGGACGACAAGTCAAACAGGCTCTTACACAGGTAGACAGTCAAAGTATTTTTTAAATATTATTCAAACAAATTGAGTCCATTAAAATTGTTTGTTTTCTTATACCTACTTATTTACTCGTGTATGTGTATGTCAGTGGGTATTTTACTTGTATTATGCTTAATTCGCTTTTTATTTATAACTTATTTGCAAAACTCTATCTACTTTATTCCTTAGTCTGAGGGCCCAAATAGTTTCTTTTGAGGCGTATGTGGAAAGTTTTCTGTGTGTTCGGCTTCTAAAAGATTGCTTATGTTGTAAAAACTTGGAATCGAGAAGGTTATTTGGAAACAATAAAAGTTTATTTTTTTCTCGTTATCCAATATTGACTGCGATTTTGATTTACTAGGTAAAACGACCTTAGGTTTTTATTTCTATGGTTCTTGACCCATGTTCTTGACGAAGACGATATGGGTCAACTTTGTGATTGCTTAGTATATTGTGGACAACATTTTATTTACTATCATCAACCTTGTCGCAAGATAAGTTAAATAGAATAATTAAAGTTTGGTCTTCCGTATAAGTATTTCACCATGAAAACACTTTAAATTTTGTCTACCTTGTTAAGGTAAAGCCGTGACAGTTATAGGGTGCCGTACAGGGTGTAACAGAAAGGGTATTATGCTCCCTAAAGGATGTGATTCTGCCCATAAAACTGAACAATTTTTCCAAAGGAACATAAACGAGTTCCAATTATGTTTTCTTCGTTTTTCGACCTATGTTCCATGGGAAAAGTTGTTCAGTGTCATGTGCAGATTAACATTTTTCACGATGCAAATATACCCTTTCAGTTACACGTTGTACCCATAGGTATTGGTACGTAAATCGCTAATTTGAATTAGCTAAACACAATGTTTGCACCTAAAACGCAAACTACACCCGACCCGATGCAGTTGCCCTTTGTTCCTATAACGTGCATTGTTACAAGCGACAACATCAAAAGCCAATCGACACATGCATAGGAATCGCAGAATAATATCACTCGATCAATTTGCCGGCCTAGTTTCAGAGGTTGCCGATTCTAGTACAGGTTTCATTGCAATATTTTGCAAACTTCAATATTTATGAAGATGGCACCTCATGATGATGATTATTTTTAATTCTTCAAAGGGTAAAATTACTGCCTCTAGTCTTAGTGGTGATTGAGACAAGAATCGACAGAGAGAGATGCGACCACTGATAGGCTCGTATTTATAAAGCCATCTCAAGATTGAGAGCAATATTGAGTGCGGATTGACAGGTCATTTTGTATTGGAAGGACGTTTCTGATACGAACTCAAACTCGCTGTCACTCTTGAGAGCTGATTATAAATACGGGCCATAGAATCTAGTTGTATAGGTATTGTAAGTCACACAGGAGTGTGACTTACAATAACGTAGGAACGTTAAACGCATGCTTCGGCATTAGAAGTCATCATCATCATCATGGTGGCCTCTTATTTTATCCCCAGTATTGGATGTAGGCCTCTTCTCCCGTCTTCCATTCCTGGCGGTCTTGTGCCTGGCTCATCCAGTCCTGATAAGCAGTAACTACTTATGAGATTTTGTAACATTTACAATGAATGCTGGTGAAGTCCTAGTTTTAGTTTTTCCATAGTATCTACACTCCAAAAGATACCTTCGGAACGAGGATTTAGGATGCCAATCATCCAAACGGAATGGTGTATTTCTAGTCCCTCAATGCAAAGGAATCAAAGTTACGATCGTATGTAAACCTGCATAGAATCGTGCAGCAACTAGCCGTCGGTCAGCTGCTTATAATGCGCGCAGTAATATTCGTAGCCGGAACACGTCCGGGCCCATTCATACGGTATTGGGTGCATGCTTCTTGTTCCGTGCTACTATGTTTGTTTTAATAAATCTGCATAAATACACATATTCTCGCCTGTGTCCCTTACAAGGTAGGCAAAGTGTCTACGATCTCAAGATGATGTTTATTTTTAGAAAGAACGAACGGTGTACCGGTGACTATTTGGTTTAGTGATAGGTTGTCATTCGCGAAAGTTCAGCACACCGGAACGCTCCGTCTATCACTATTGATTTCGATAGTATTCTTGTGAAGAGAAGCACCTGGAAAATTCATAGTTTACTGCATTTTCACTCCATGATCTCACAAAACGTGTGGCCTCTTCTCCACCGCAATGTAGGTACTAGTTATGACTAGTAGTAGTTAGTAGGTATTAGTTATGTTCTACAGAAACGCTTTAAAAAAATACAGCCACACTTTTTGGTTCTGCGTTTCCACTCTACTTCCTCAAAAAGCATGTGGTCTCCACCGCAAAATGCCATCACAGATCCCGCTAAATCACGTGGCTTTGACAACCAAGTAGACTTAGTTACACCTTAAGTATGTTTTTTCTACAAACTCTCATATAAAATAGAGCCAGACTTTCTGGGTTTTCACTCTATCACCTCACGAAGCGTGTGGTCTCTTCTCCACCGCAAAATGCTATCACAGATCTCCCTAAATCACGTGGCTGCGACAACCAAGTGGACTTAGTTTGTTGCCAAGTTATCTATCTATTTTACACAACCTCTTTTAAAAAAAATACAGCCACCCTTGTTCTGCGTTTCCACTCTACCACCTCGCAAAGCGTGTGGTCTCTTCTCCACCGCAAAATTCCATCACGGATCCCCCTAAATCACGTGGCTGCGACAACCAAGTGGACTTAAAACTCTGCGGTCTGTGCTTGGCCCTCGCGGAATATTTTAAAAGCTTAACACTTTCGTCGATGCGAGAGCTCGGGAAAGTGAATTTGGTTAAGATATAGGTACAGACTTATTTTGTTACCCTTTCTTGTCAGTTCTGTTTTAGGGATTATGTGATTTAATCTTAGAGCAACGCGCGGAAGGCCGTGTTGCTCCAAGGATTTAATTAAATCTTATTCGTCATTAATTACAAATCCAAATTCAGTTTCTCCATAATGTGGGAGAAAAAAAGGTAGAATAGTTAGACCTTCCGTAACGATAATAAAATAATTGTAAATTATTTTAAGAGTTAATTTTAATAAGTATGAAGTGCTAAAAAACTGTGGCAAGTAGTTAAAGTGTTAGATGTGGGCAGCGTGGTTTACCTGGGACTGGGAATCGTAGGGTTAGGAAGATTGGCGGAAGCAAAGGTTTTAGTCTTTTCCACCTTTCATGTGAACATGACATTTTTAAAACTACAGGATGTTACTTTGCACATTCCAGACATTTCATTGTACCGATGTTGGGTATTAAAACTCCAGAAAAATAATTAAGTAGGTAGGTACTTCCCTATTTTTTTTGTACGTTAGAGCTGCCACTGCAACCTGATAAAAAGTTTCCTTAAATCCATTGTTGAGAGCATAATAAATATTTTCATATTGTATAGTTGAACTAGTGCTTATTTGAAAGAAATAACCAAATCTACAACCATTCACAACTAAAGAAACAAAGAAGAAAGGTGAGCATACGGTTCATCTACTCACTCGTAGATGGCGTTACTAGGCTCGTTTCTAAAAGGCATTACAGACACGTATCAACACAAGACTTCTAAATTACTAAACTTATTGTGTCTGGATTTGGTTCAATAAACTGTTTTGAAAATGAATTTCAAAGAATTTTTCATTTGAGCGTTTGCTATTTGTTTCTTCAAAAATCAATCGAAATAACTCAAATAAATATACAGCAGTTAAACAAAATTGTATTTCTTTGAATTCCTATCAGAATTTGATTCTCTATAATTTACGGCCAAGAAAATTCTTACAAACATTTCGAATTTCTATGCATAAGAAAATCGCATTCAAACGAAATGCTTCGCAGAATAAAGCATTCCTCCAATCATTTTTGAGATAACTTTCGTCCAAAGTTGAAAGACCCGTGGCATATTCAAAGCTACATAATATTGTGCGAAAAATCAAAACGACACTGACAGAATAGCAGGCCTTTTTGAGTGGTGCAACAGTCTGGGATTTCAATATAAAGATTCAAAGCAGGTGTGTTTTAAGACAACGCGCCCTTATACATTAATTGGACACACAGGAGTCACGGATCGTGGACAAGTTGGCAAATGTTTTTTGTGTAGCAAATCAAAATCTTAAATTGGTGTACGTCTAGCGCCTTGAGTTTGAAGAAATAGGACCTAAACATTTGATTTATATATACTCTAGGTGCAGGTTTAAACTAACCTATTATTCGAAGGGTCAAGAGATAGCATAATACATTTTCGTGGCTTAATCTGCGATCAATACAAATCTCTATTTTTTTTTTATAATTAATGTCATCGGCTTTGTTTTCGAATAGTACAAGCTCTGTTTCTTGATGTTTTCGCTGTATTTCTTTTTCTATAGTTTTTTCTCATATAACTATGGTAACAAAGGCAAGATATCTTATGAAATGACAAAGAGCATGATTTCTAAACGTAACTACTGTGTGTAGATGCACTTCAATAAAAACCGTCATGTCCGCCACTGCACCGCCGATGGCTGTCCCCGCCTGTCCCCCGCTTTGTCGGCACTTTTTGTCCCTTACCCGTGACTGTTTTAGTAATCGGATAGCGATCTGACGACCGATCAAGCCTATGATCAGGTAGCGATGAAGTAATAAAATATGTATGAAATAAAAATAAAAACTGGTAAATTTCATAATTCAAACAGACAGGTTGGAGCTTGGGTATTAGTTAAGTTACTACGACTACTTATGGAAGTGCTTGTTGTAGTAAAAACTGGACTTTTCTTGATGGTATAATTTTGTCATACATAATTATTTTGTTTCTTTTCATTGGCTAGCGAAGTTTGAGCATTACCAATGCAAAAGCCGCTATATTCCTTAACTGTAATTAAATTAAACCCAATATTATAAAGGTAGAGTTTCGCTAAAGCTCAGTATTGCCTATATATTACCAACTACAGCTACCATGTAAAAATGTGTGAATTTTATTAAATTACCCTTTTTGTCTAAAAGGGGAAGACCCCTTTACATTAATTCAATATCCAGTGTTTCAACCGATACCCATCAGAAGTTGACTAAACAAAACGTTCACGGCACACTGCCTCCAAAAAACCCGAACCCACAAATCACAAATGAAGCGTATCGACAGGGAAATATTTCAGCATACGGGTGTCCTGTGACACCCGGAATGAAGCAAGGTGTGTTGATACAGGGCCGCACAAAAACCGGTAATGAAGATAAAACGGTCACGCCGATTCTTTGGAGCGTTACGGTCTTATTCGAAAACGATCGGAAATACATTTTGATTTTATCAAGCCTTCGACGGTAAGATTGAATTGTAGACTTTAAAAAATTAAAGTTATTCGATAACCCAAATAAGGATCTTATAAAATTTCGATTGTAATAATTAACATAGCTGCAGTTAAGGTAAGAGTCGATGGAATTAAATTATTGTGTTAGAAAAATAGGATTCTTTATAATTTATAGGACTCTATCTTTGGGAGGACCATTGCCAAATCAAACGCTTTCGTATTATGATTATGACACTTAATATCAGTCATGTTTTACTTTATATAAGTACCGTGTCTCCAGTTCTTAAATCCCTAACTCAATCTGTTTAGTCTTGTGAAAACATCCGATTCATCATCGAAGTTTAAAAAAAAAGACTTGTCCATGTGTTTAATTATTCTAAACTTGAAAATATCATACAACAAAGACTAAAGGCTTATTTCTCCTGCCCTGTCAATAGTTTGAATAAGGGTGTCTTGGCAGGTGCCGGGAGCGCCTTGCTGTCACCACCCCGATAGTGCCGATACATCTCACTGCTCCGGGATGTATGGACGCCATCATTGATTCACAAAGAATAGTTAGCGTAGAGGAGAGCACGCGACTATATGCAAATATCTCAATGTCTTGTCAATGGTATATGAAATGGTATGAATGAGAGTGAATTGTATAGGCAAGGCAGGTGCCGGGAGCGCTTTGCTGTCACCACCCCAATAGTGCCGATACATCTCATTGATGCGGGATGTATGGATGGGTGCCATCGTTGATTCACAAAGAATAGTAAGCGAAGAGGAAAGAAATGGGAACATTATTTAACTTGTTCATGGCATTCAAGGAGTGCCTTGCGTAGCTTTCACCTCCTTGACTTATTTATTTCATAACAGTATATTTAGCATCAAGATCTAGATTTTTATTATATCTCATATTGAGGCGTTTATATATTTTTTGTATGATAAGAGCTTTACGTTTTGCTCTTAATCGCGTGAGTGAAAATTGTAATCTTTGTATCAGGTAAAGGCAATCTGTGTAAATTTTTATTTCAAACAATTTTAAGGTGTAACAAATATACACATACGACTGATTCTTCTGCTTCTGTACTCCCAGAAATTGTTAGTCTATGTCCCCGACATTGCACACCTGCTTTACGCGGGTAGGTGACAAAGTGCAGTTGGTTTTTTACTCTGTCGTTATCGGTCCCCAAAACGAAACCGAAACAAACACAAATGGGTTCTGTAGATAAGTAAGTGGTATTTTTGCCGGTGTGGCGTTAATTGGGGTTTAATATTGGTTCAAAAAGATCCCAGTGATAAATGAAACTAGTCAAAACAATGTGCCGAATGTTTTTAAGGTGGTTTCGATAAGGCCCGTAAAAGGCGGAACCCATTTTTAATGACCAAAATAAACATTTTTTTTTATATTGAGACATCTTCTCCACGTCATAAGATTCTGAAATGCAGTTTTAATTTATTTATTTTACGTTCGTAGCACTGTGTATGTATTTCTTTGTCGTACGAATTAGCATCTTTATCTCCAATACAAAACTAAAAAATCCATAATTACCTACTAGATAATTATAGTTCACTAAACCTAGAGACAGAAGAAAATATGCGGCCAACCTTCAGTAATGGAGAGGCACCACCGCAAGAAGAAGAAACCTATCACAACAAAATTGTACAGCATCAACCTACAGAAACATTGGTAGCAAACCGGCATTGTATAAACGACATGACTTTACTAATAATACCTAAGTCCGTAGCTGTCATTGTCTATCATGAGAGAACAGAAAGGGACGGCAATAATTTTAGCTATGTCGTGTTCTTACGGAATTGCCGCCATTATTTAACCACAACAGAGCAAACTACTAGCTTGTAGCGTAAACTACAAAAGCGCCTGATATAAACAAAGCCTCAAAACCGAAGCAAGCAAGTTTGTTTTAAATAAATAATTAATTAGCGACCCATTAGTGGAGCTGCGAGATAATCTTTATGCTCCTCAAAGATGGCGGCGCCTGTTTAAATCACAACACCTCGCGGAGAGATATCATCTTATCCGCTGCTTTTCGGAGTTTTGGGGGAATGAGGGCCTCTGGTGAGGCTGTAGGTAAAGGTCTTTTAGGCTCGTATTTATAAAGCGATCTCAAGATTGAGAGCAATATTAAGTATGGATTTGACAGATCATTTTGTACTGTAATGACTCAAACTCGCTGTCACTCTTGAGAGCTGTTATAAATACGGGCCTTTGAAATAGACCGTCCTGTGAGGCGTATATGAGCGTGGTAATTGGTATCCTTTTTCATTTTAAACAACTTTTTTGTAGCGAGAGAGTTTTTTGTTTAGTTCTTGTAATAAACAAATATTAAAAAAGTAAAAACTACGAAGAAAAGCATAAGGTCAGATCCATACTATTAAAGTTGTTTACATTGACTTAAGCAAAACAAAACATTTTATCTAAACTTATAAAATCGTTTGTCCTTACTGACTGACTGACTGACTGACTGACTGACTGATTCATCAACGCAGAGCCTAAACTACTAAAGCTAGAATCGTTAAACTTAGAGAGCAAGTTCCTCTTATAACGTAACCTCCCACTAAGAAAGGATTTGCGGATTTTCCCTCCCTAAACGGGTAAAAAGGGGGGTTGACGTTTGTATGAAAGTCCGTCAATTTTGAAGGTAGGATCTTCAAATTTGGTATTTAGGCTAATGATTAAAAAATAATTTATACGTGTTTCAGCATTTTTGTATTTTTCACCCCTAAGAGGGTTAAATAGGGGATGGAAGTTTGTATGGAAATTCTGTCAATTTTGATGGCAGGATCTTCCAATTTTGTTTTTGGGCTAAGGATTAAAAAATAATGAATACGTGTTTCAGCGTTTTTGTATTTTCCACCCCTAAGGGGGTTAAATAGGAGATGGAAGTTTGTATTGAAATTCCGTCATTTTTAAAGGTAGGAACAGCGCGGGAACTCAATCCCACGGGAAAACTCTTAGCTGCGGGTGAAACCGCGGGGCGGAAAGCTAGTTTTAAGAATATAATGCTATCGATTCATGGAGGGCACAACTTAACTAAATCTTGACTAAAATTATTGCCGTTCCTTTCTGTTCCTCATGAAAGAAAATGACGAGTATAGACTTAAATTTGTTAAGTCGAGATTTTTGAAACTACGAATTGCTACCAATATCACACCTTTGAATTACAAGCTCCATTCTTTTATTAGCACTTATTGAGTTTTTAGTTATTTTATTACTAAAGCTTTTAAACATGTCTATGTAAATATCAAGAATATTTTTATTTATATCTAGTATCTACCTCGTAAAAAATGCCATACAATTCTACAAATAAACAGATCGTTCTATCCTTTCAAAATAAACTTCTGTTCATGATCAGTTTACTACTTTAAAACGATAATCTAGTCAGCCCTATAAATAATATTTGTTATTAGACATTAAAGCGAGCATAAAATTGAAAGTTACGAGTCTCTGAAAGCTCAAAGTTTCATGCCCCATTATAATATTTTCAAGATCGTCCATAAATTTTCCCTTTTCGTCATAATTCCCTTTTCGTCGTTATTCCTCCCTTTGGGCAACTAAGTGATTAATAGCAAAGGGAATGGCTCGTATCACTCTTTTAGTTTGTTTGAAAAGTTTACAGAATATTAAAGGGAGAGTGAGAGGTTTTGATATTCCTTCAGCATGTTATATGATAATGATTTCATTCCGTGTTGTAATCTAAATGCAACTAAAGAAAATTACACGTAAGTTAAATTAAGATATCAATGATTGTTTCTTAAATTTTGGTTTTAATGTGACTAAATATTTGTACTTTTGTTTGCCTATTTATCAAAATAAAAAATGAAGACATTTTTTAATCATGCGGTGGCTCAACAAAGTCAATAACTCTTTCTATGGAAATGAAAATAGAAATCTCACAGCCAGCCGTCAGCACAATCTAGTATGATTTTCTAAAACAGGTTCGAAGTAAACTGCAAACATAGTTCTGTATTCCTCCAATTTGCAAGACTCCTTGTCAGGTGAGCTGCGTGAGGACACTCGCAATTACTTCTGGGTCGAGACTCTGCAGCTGCAATTAGAGGATTCCTAGACGCCACACTGTGGGAGAGATATTTGAACTTAACTAACATTACTTAACAACCGGGACTTTATATGGGGAATACACACGGAATGACAGAACAGGTGATTGAGTTTTTCACCTCTTTGATGTTTAGTGAATACACTTGTGATACCATCATCGTAAGCGCAATAAATCTTCCAAGCACTTACGATGTTTTGCTTTGGAAGATTTTTGGCGCTTACGATGTTCTGCCTCTGCTTTTTATGGTTCGTATTTTCCGGGGTAGAATCGTGCTCCTTGTGGGTACGTATATGAGCTGATGATGACAAACAACTTTGGCCATCTCCTTTCCCTCTATAGTTTTTACATTTCATCAATATTTTTTATGAAGATTGATCTTTAAAATAAGACCAGCCAATTTCGTCAGCCGGTGTGTAGCATTAAACATTTCCCGTGTTACACGTATGAGAAGAGTATTTATGTGGGCTACATTATTTTTTATTTTGCGCAACATATTAGGGATAGCCGCCGCCATTCCCCCAGTAATGAGAGTTTTAATTGCCAACACTTGTTTTGCTTTCCACCATGTTGTTAACGAGAATGTATCATGTCTGTGCTCTTCTTGTTAGATTTTTAAATGGAAATTATGATGGTATTTGCGAAATGGAAAAGAAAAAGCTATGGTTGCTAAACCATCTCTTTCCTGTTTCAGTATGATGAAAAGTAAACAAATAGTTGAACCATCCATGTATTGGACTTCTTCTATCGAGTGAGTTGTCTTCTAATAGTCTTTTTTTTTTAAACTGCGTTGAAATATCGGACACTTATACAAAAATGGAAAAGCGCGGTAAATTTACCGTTTATTATAATATTTAATCTAAAGTAGGTTTCCTGTCTAATTCTGAGACGGGATTTAATTGTCGTCCTTTTTCTAACAAAGCGATCCATAGCATACCTTCATAAACAAGGGATCGTAGAAATGGAGAGGTGATAAAAAAATCATGGTCTGCATAAATTGAAAACTGCCACTACGGTATGATATTTGAATGGTATTTCGGTTCTTTTTAGCCACGTTGGCACAACTTCCCCAGTGTTTCGCAACGTGATCACAACCATGACCTAGTTAACCCAAGTAACACTTGCCTTCAAAAACCTTCAATCTGAAACCATTTTTAAAAGTTTCTTACCCCGCCAAGAAGGTAAAGTTGGTGGAGCAAAAATTTCATATCTCGCAACTTTGTATCCAAAGTAGGTTCTCAAGTATGCGGAAACGGTAGCAGCTTCAACATTTTTTCTCAAAGGTCAGGAGGCAAAATGATTTACTCGCTTAATATTACGGAGCCACACAGATCACTTCAACTTATAGACTCTTCTATTTCTCACCTAGTCAAGTCAGCTGTTGAACAATCTTGAAGCCAAAGTTCGTTCTGATCTAACTGATTTTAGACATAACAAGGAATAAGCCGTTGATGTCCCAACTAAAGTCGGAACAAATTAGGTAAATAGAGAAACCTTTCAAGTAGTAAAAGTGCTGTAGTAATGATAAGTAACGAGTATTGATACTAGAGTCGAGTGTGTCTCCATAGGATAATTAATACACGTTTCAGATTACAGCACACAATAGCGTATGATGGGCTCACAATTTTTTGCCACTATTCAGTGTAAAAAAAAGTGAATAGGTACTTTAATTCTTAATTCGAGGACAAACAAACGAAAGCTTTACTCTACTGAAGTTAAGTCTATACAGAAGCTAGTCTGTGGACGAGAGTCAGGTGGAAGACAACGGAATTAAACTTCCAGCGAAATATGGCTCGCCTCTTGTCCCACCCCGTCGTCGGTGGATAACTGAGATAGTTTGTTCAGCTTCCGAACGACAGATGGCGCTGCTAATCATGTGACTAACAATAAGAATAAGGTTCTGTGGGATAGATAGTATCGTTTTAGATTGTTTTATGTTGACCTAAATCTAGGAAAAAAATATTATGACCTACTTGTCGTGTCTATCGTTTAGTTTAGTTAGGCTTTTAAAAAACAGTATGACCTATAATATACCTACATACCCAAAGTATGGAATGGCATTCGTGTGGAGGTTTTTGCAATGGAGAGACAAAAGGTATGTTTAATTCGTATTTTTTTATTTTAAATAATAAGAAAATAGTTAAACCTGTACTTATACAATCGACGATGACTGATAATACCTACCTATACTTTAACAAACTCCGAACAAAAAATATACCTACAGAAAACAAGTCCTACATTTTTTCAGGATCTACATGCATAACCAAAAATGTGGTTAATTTTTTTCTACTTAGGTAAAAATAAAAACACAGGAAATCATTCAACTAACTGCGTGTCAACATTGCATTGTCTTTCCAAATTTATTCTTATTTAATATAGCACCATAAATATCAAGCAAGGGTTTCAATATTGAGCTGCGATGGTTCCGCAGGAAAATAAAATGCGCTCAAAACAACTTATCAGGAGTCGTATTTTTGAACCGCTCGAAAGCTAATGCGCATACGAATGGGCAACTTTCGCATGCGATTTCCATACAAATTGGCATGCGAAAGTTACTCTTTCGCATGCGAATTCGATTCGAGCGGTTCAAAAATACGGCTCCAGACCTGTTACAGCAAAAATAGGAAAGTAGTTCTTTGAATTCTTTTAATATGACAACATAATAACACATTTTCCTAACAATAATCATGATTCATGCATTTTATATTAGGTAGGTAGGTATTGTTTGATTTCGTTTAAAACTCTAACTACAGCATAGAAGCAAAACTTTCATCATCGTAAGTTCTGTTCGCGTTTTTTAACGTAAGTATTGTTTGGCAAACGCGCGTGGCTTGCGCGTGGAGTGCGCGGGGTCAATTTGTATGAAATACGCGATCAGTTCGCGTTCAAGCCGCGTAACATCTGAACAAAGCCCTGTAGAATAATATTACGTTGAAGCTAGATACGGATTCTTTACGGAACTCTAAAAATGTTTCCGAAAAAGCGAGTCAGAAAAAGAGAAGCAATCTTTCTTTATAGCTTCCGCCCCTCGCATTATGAAAATGAAGTTTTTATATTCTAAAGAGGTGCGTCTGATACCATTTTATGTAACATTTACATTGTACAATACATTACAAAGATTATTGTGGGAGTATTTTATGATGTTAATGAGCCATGTAAAACTAGATAAGTATGAATCTTATCTGCTATAATTTCAATCATTTTTGGAGGGAAAGTTAAATTGTTAATTTAAACCTTGTAAATAGGGGCTCTACAAAGAACATTCGCCTGCAATCTAACAATTAAAATACTATTTTGAACTTTACGTTATTATGCTATAAACTTTCTCAGTAATTAAACTAACGGAAATTTGAACTATTTCATTACTATAGAGCAAGCGGATGGTCGTATTTATTGTAGCAGGTAAATTTTAAATATTACAATCAAATTACGTTATGTCAAATCGTCACCTTGTCCTATTATAAAATACTTACTACCTTTTTGCGCCACAGTTTCACCCGCGGTAGTATTATGAGTTTTCCTGTTGGAATAAAATATTTTCTCGCGGTAAAAAGAAGCCTATGTTACTCAAGATGAACGTAGCTTTCTAATGGTAAAGAATTTTTGAAATCAGTCCAGTCGTTTTTGATAATATTCGTAACAAACATACAAAGACACAATAACTTATTTAAGTAGTGAGTAGCAGTTGTTATAGCATCAACACTAACTGAATACATAAACTTAGTACCTACACTAATTATGATCTTGGATAATAGAGTAAGATCATTATAAACACACTGTAGTGTTTATATTTCCATGCACTACTGTTTACTCGATATAAAATCAATAATTACTTTGAACACATCATAACCACTAATGGAATAGAGTGATAATTTCTCACATGATTATTTTATATACCTATACTTTTTGCATACGGGAAGAACCGCTTTTGACGTAGATTCTAAAAAAAGATGAATCGTCAATTCAGAAAATAGGGAACGCCTTTTTAGGGTTCCGTAGTCTACAAGGAACCCTACTATGGATGGTATACTTTAATACCGTCAACTTTACTTATTGTGTCACACTTCTTGTCATAGAGGAAAATAATGTCATTATAGTTGTGGTCATAGATTTTATTATAATAAGTATAATAAATACTAGTGTTTGTAATTGTCTTGATATAGTATAACAAGTAAATTGTCTAGAGAAAATTAATACTTTACTTACAACATATTTAAGCAATTTCAGTGAGTAAGTACTCTCTTTCAGCCCGTGTGGTGCCGGGTTAGAATAGCATCATCCCATAACTTCCTGTGGGTGTCGTAAAAGGCGACTAAGGGAATTCAGGGAATGGGCAGCAGAGTTCCCTGTGAATGTAAAACTTCTACTGCGCTCACCAACCCGCCTGCCAAACGTGGTGAGTATGGCATATACCCCCAATTTTGGGGAGGCCCATGTCCAGCAGTTGCTGGCAGCAGTTGGCTGATGATGATGATGATTTCTAGAAATGTCATAAAATTTCTAATAATACAGAGTTTCAGGTTTTTAATTTATTTTCCATTTTCATCCCAAACTATTATTACCAATACATTTGTCGGACGTTTATTAATTCCCCTGCTATTCTTGAATTAATCACCAATGCAGTTTCATAAATTGTAAGACGGCATTTAGGGCTTATTACTGAAGATAAATAACATTTTCTTGGTGGTAAGTACGGTCTGTCTGAAAAGTGATCCACAGCTCAAAATTTCCATGTCATTTTAGCTTTTCAGTCTTCTTCTTCTTCTTCTTGTCGTATCGATCGTTTAGGCGTTACTATAATAATTTCGATCAGTACTCTGCCAAACGCACTGCGGTGTCAGTAGAGTTAATACAGGTCAGGCTTTTTAGTCGATCGACCATTTTGTCGAAATAAGATGCCATTTGTTAATTACAATCAGGCAGATTTTAGATAATTTTTGTCATACCTGGTAGGCTATTTATTTAGTTTCTTATTTTATTTATTTATTTTACCATTTATTGTAAATTACTACATATTATATACATATATACACATTTATATAAATACATACAATACATAAATACAATAGATAAAGTTTAGCTATTATACATAAATACATAAATCTTCTTTTGTCTTTGGATAGAACTCAGAGTTTTTTAAGCCTCCTAAAAGATCTTTGATGTCATTGCCTCCATATCGCATTAGTTTACTTTTCAGTAGTTCTAACAAACCGGGAAACAATCAACAAAGTGATAAATTGATAGTAAGTATGACATATTACGTACGGTTTAGTACGGTTCCATGCTGGACTGGGAGTGAAAGAAAAACATAGAATGAGCCAGCTGCATCTCCTCCCGGGCATGCTGTAAAAACCAGCTAAGGGATTCGAGGGTTTCTGTGTATTGCAATTTAGGCGATGGGCTGACAACCCGTCACTATAGCAATATACGCAATCACCTGTAATAACCCTCAAAACTTGTCAGACGTGGCGGAACGACCTTTGTTTACTAGGTCGTTTTTGCTCTGCCTACCCCATTAGGGATACAAGCGTGATTGTATGTGTATGTATGTATGTGTCGCAGGGATTTAGTCAAAGGCGTTATATTATAATTTCACTTAGGGAATTTATAATCTAACCTAACCTAACCTACCGATAAATTATAATTTCACTAGTTAAATTACAATATCACGGGATTTACAATATTACTGCGACATATGCAAATTCAAACTCACGTCTTCTTGGTCAAGAGACAACCTGGCTCAAACCACAAGACCACAGAGGCATTTAACTTTCTTTGCTGACAGTACAACAGCATTTGGATAAACCAGCCTATATTTACAAAGCAATAAATCATAAGAACGAGGCGCATTAAAATACTTTACATATCTCATGCTCAGTAAGTGGTTCATACAACCCTAAAACCCGGGATGTAAGTGGTACTTTGCATCATAGGTTTTGAAACCTATGCTGCAAAGTAATTTGAATAAGGAACTGTCAAATTGCAAGAAAAAAAAAGTTGATAGCCTTATTTCAAACACACGGAATCGGATGATTAATCGAATCGGAATCGATTTTAAAACAAATTCTATTCGAATTTATTTAAATATCGAACTGGCCAGTACTAAATATGACGCATAGAGTCACGGAATAAGGCCATAAAAATGTAAACATAGGATTATGAAAATTATGAAATTTTTACTCTGTGGTTTTTATAACATATTTATAACCTCAAAACTTGAGTTTGTCGATTTATTACTTAGCATTTTATTATAAAACATTAACAAATTAAACAGTCAGTATACTTAACAAAATGTCTACTTGCAAATTAGATAATTTTTCTTACGCGAATGCATATATTTGTGATGGTTAAATTCGCTCATAGTGAGTTGGTATTGCCTACTGTTTCGTCGTAATTTCATGTTTTAATTTTCTTATATTTTCCCATAATTTTAACTTATCTTTCATTCGATATGTAAAGCATAGTGCTTACCTCATGGTGTAAGTCATCAAATGCATACTCGTACCATTAGCGCCCTCGCTGCGCTCGGGCGCCAAAAACCTCGTATGCATTTGATGACTTACATCCTTTGGTTAGCAATATACTATTTCAGGGCATATTCGCGATACATGTCTCGTTATATGGGAATTTGGCAGTCGGTTGATGTCCATTTCTGCATATTTGCGGTAAAATTAGTCGTGGACACTTGGATGTCAAAAAGGTTAATAATTATTAAAAAAATAGACGTGGACACTTGGATGTCAAAAAGGTTAATAATTATTAAAAAAAAACACAAGTTACTGATGCATTATAAAAGACAATCTGTCCGACGGACCCGTTACTTTTACAGCTGCAATCATATTTCAGAATGAACATAAGTAAAAAATTGTTTGAAATTACACAAAATAAAAAAGCATACAACAAATCAGTTTCATCATAACTCATACTATCCAATTAAGAACGATGTCCGTCCTAAGACATGGCAGTAATCCCTAAATATCCCTGGAAGCATTAAGTCCGTCACTAATTCATATAAAGAACACTTGACGAGTTCCTAGAAAGTTTGCGACTGACTGCCTGAAATAGACTGTATCAGTGTTGCCTACTAGCAAACAGAAAAACAGCTCAATCAAAAAAGTTCACTAAACAATAAAAAACTCTACAATACTAGACGACGCAGAAAGTAGTAGCATTATATAGTTGAAAAAGAAGCTCTTATTTATCTAGAGGAGATCTCTTCCATGCTACCTACTTTGCTAGATAGAAAAAAATAGAATGTGCCAGCTGCTTCTCCTCCCGGGGATGCTGTAGAAGTCAGCAAAATGATTCGAGGATTACAGTGCATTGTAAATTCAAGCGGGCTAGGCTGTCAACCTAACCTAGCACTACACGAAACACTAATTAAATCTGTGCTCTCAATATTTGTCAGATATGGCGAAACCGCTTTTTATAAGGCGTTTTATACTCTGGTTACCATGTGTAGGATGTTTTCTTTAAATTTATTTTTTAACAATTATTAAGTCCATTTATGGTTGGCAACTCAACGCTCTGCTTCGTATTGGTCAATAGCTCTAATTAATTGCGGCATATTGCGGATCAAACGGGATGTGATGAGCAATTAATTCCAATATGTATTCCACGATTAGGCATCATATTCGGTACAAGATAAGTATAGGGTTGTAGTGATAAGTTGACTGTGATTGAGGATTTCAACTGAACATGGCTCGTATTTAAGAAGCGATCTCAAGATTGAGTAAGCAGGCCGTTTTGTACTGAAATCACATTTCTGATACGAACTCAAACTCGCTGTCATTAATAGGAAAGTAACTCTTATTATCATTGTGCTTTTCATGTCAAGGTTTGAAGGAGTTTAACAAAATTAGAATACTTAACATTGCTAAAATTTTTAGCTCATTTAGATGTTTGTTTTAAGAATCGTGTGAATTTTGAGTACCTATAGAGCTGAAATTATACCGTAATTTAGTAACAAAAGACCAAAACATTGGTAAAATAATGGAGAGTCTTTGTTTTAATAACTATTTTAGAAACAGTTTTTTAATTTTTTTTTGTTTCTCCTTTATAGGCCTATTAATTAGTTGTGGCTTTATGCAAAATGGGTAAAGTTACCTTATCTATTATAGTTATCTTAAATACATTTAAACTCACATCATAAATCTTCATTGACTTCATTCCAAGTTTAAAGACAGTTAGGATTGAATCAATATTTCTTAAACAAAATTTGTTTGCAAAGATTCAAGAAAATAACTTTTCAGACGAACCGCACTTCAGAACAAGTCTCAACACTTTTTACTTACCAAGTTCGTAGACAAACAATTTGAATTTAATATAAGGTAAGTAGGTACTGTAATTATAAGTTTTCAAGTTATTTATTAGATAAGTAGACCTTTGCCTTCTGACTTATCTCATAAATAACTTATTTGGAATCTATTAAATAAGTAGAATAGAATTTCTAAAACCGGCATTTTCAATATTCACTTTTCATATTGTGCATAAACACAAGTCACTTACAATTACACAATTTCAATTTATACTAATACTTAGTTCTATTTTTATTTATTTTACGCGTAGGTAGTTTATTAAAACAAAAAGCTTTTTCTGTTCGGATGTTTAACCGCTTATCACTCACACGGGTGACGGCTGAAAATCAGTGTTGCCCTCTGGGTAAAATATCACTGAGCCTTGGCCCTTTTGCATCACTACGGCACACATGTGCATATTTTAAGAACCATTTTAATTTGTTCATACTATTTTTGTGCACTTAAACTATTTAAAATGTACATGTGTTTTGTAGAATTGTGAATAAAACGTTTTATCTATCTATCTATCAATATAAACAAAAGTTTAAATTCTTTTAAGGTAAAGTAAGAATAATAAACTATTCATAAAAAATGCTGGTGAGCAAGAATGTTTAAAAATAGGTATTATTCATACTTACAAGTAGTCGGCAATTGTGACAGAAATTTATCTTTCGTTTCTGACTATTTGTCCTATCGGTAATCATGCGACGGATAAATACTATTAAGCGCTATAGATTAAGCCTGAATGTGTGTGAACTACTATCATAAGAAATTGTGCATCACTGCTTCATGATCTAAGGCGCACATCAAAAGATGACTCACGATGTCAAATACTAGGAAACAACCATTACTAGATATAACTTCTAACAACATCAACATCTCTCCGTGTCCTTATCTTCCCTAATTCTGATGTCATTTATTACTGAGCATCAAGGACTGACATTTTGGGTAGGGTCCGGTTGAGATGTAAGGGGAGAGTTGGTTTCCTATCCAATGTTTCTGGACCTTTTAGAGTTTGAAGAAAAAACCGTGTATCTTTGATTCCATTTTGATCCCTTTAAATTATATAGTAGGTACCTATTAGATTTTTTTGATATTATGGTGAAAGAAGCATTTGAAAAAGAGAATAATTTTTCGACACAGTAATTAGGTATGTATATTGTTACGTGCTCGACGTTTCGTCACAGACGATGCGGGCTTGAGTTACGGGATTGGAAGAAATTATACGCTTATGCCGATTTACAGACTTCTGCTTTATTAAAACTTCGACTTACAAACGTGCGACAGCGCCCACGTAGCTCGACTAACGGCGTGATTTCTGTCTTCAGACCAGCAAAGTCCCAGCGTCCGACACTCACAAACTTCCGTTGTCGCGCAAAGTTTCACACTGTCCACACTATTTCAACGTACACAGCACTTGTTTGTGCGACTGTACACACTACACACTTTAGTCACTGACTGTACTTTGACTTTTCACCACTTTTACTTTTACTTTCTTTTTCTTCTTCCTTTTTCCACTTCGAACCACTTTAAACTCAGAACTGGCGGCTGGCCGGCGTTGTTCGGCTTATATAGCCCTAGAATTGGTTCTAGAACCTTCAATTTCGATAGTCATTTCAACATTCATTTCGATCGTCTTGATTCCAGAACCTTCCTTTAATTTCGCTGTTCAACTCTTTTTATCGTCTGTCTTACTCTAGATTTTCTATTTCTTTCACTCATTCGCTTCCAGAAAATGCCAGATAAAATTTCTACAAAATTCCAACAAAATCTCGATGCACCCGGAGAGATTCGAACCGCGGCCCTTGTGCGTGGCAGACCGCCATACAAGCCTTCGCGCCAAAGCGTCAGTTGTCAATACTGGCGAATTTCGGGTTCTCATGGAAGTTTTGACAGCCAACCATAGGTGACGTGACGACGGAGTATTTGACAAAGAGTATGACTACAAGGGTCGTCACACTGCCCCCCCCTTAAAGCTGCTCGTCCCGAGCATCGTTACTGCCGTAATATTTCGCCAGCCTATCGACATGGACAACTTTCAAAGGGCTTCTCAAACTCTTCCGAATCCTGTAAGTAATGTCATTGATCTTCGTGACCACTTCATAGGGTCCTTCCCAACTCGGCTGTAACTTCGGAGATTTCCCTTTCTTTCTGACTGGATTATGGAGCCAGACCAACGTCCCTTCTTCGAACCCAACAGAGTTGGCCCGTCGGTCATAGCGTGTTTTTGAGCGATCACTTGCTTGGAGTCCTGCCTCTCTTATCTGCTCGTAGACATCCATCATCTTCACTCGTAAATCATTCACGTACTCACTAAACTCTGTTTGGTCACTAGGAGGACAGCCTGACAACAAATCTGCTGGTAATCTCAATTCTCTTCCGAAATTTGCATAGGCCGGTGTCGTTGCAGTACTTTCATGCACGGCAGTTCGATAAGCGAGCAGGAAAAGGGGTATAAAGGTGTCCCAATCTTTCTGATGACTATCAACTACCTTTGCCAAATGTCGCTCCAATGTTTGGTTGAAACGTTCAACCATTCCGTCTGACTGTGGATGATAGGGGGTTGTTCGAGTCTTGTGGATTCCGAACAGTTTGCAAGTTTCCTGGAAAACTTGAGATTCAAAGTTCCGGCCTTGATCGCTATGCATTTCCAAAGGTACTCCGAAGCGGGTGAATACTTCATTGACTAATTTTGTGGCTACAGTTACTGCCTCTTGATTCGGTATGGCAAAGACTTCAGGCCATTTTGTGAAATAATCCATAACCACCAAAATGTAGCGATTGCCCGAATCAGTAATTGGAAATGGTCCTGCAATGTCTAAGGCTATCCTCTCCCAAGGCATACCAACATTATAGATTTTCATCGCTCCTCTACTTCTTGTTTGTGGGCCCTTCACAGCCGCGCAACTTGTACACTTTCGGCACCAATTCTCGACGTCGTCTCTGCAGTGAAGCCAGTAAAACCTTTCCTTGACCTTCAACAATGTCCTCTTGATACCCAAATGTCCTCCGGAAGATCCATCATGGAAAGCTCGCAATACGTCCTTCACTTTTGAACGAGGTACCACTAGTTGCAAATGCGCGTCTTTTCCATTTGTTGATTCCCATTTTCTACACAGCAGTCCGTTATGTAGCGTGAGGCTCTTCCACTGTGCCCAAAGACCCTTCGTCACTGCGCTATATTGAGCAACATCACTCCATCTTGGTTTGTTGCCGCTCCGTAGCCACTCCAAAATTGGTTTTATGTCTGCATCACCTTCCTGTTCTGCTTTCATTGCATCATCTCCCCATTCCACGTCAATGGTATCGGTCCTTATCATCTTAAGGAAAGCAGATTCTTTCTTGGCACAATGCTTACAATCATTAGCGCATGGACGTCTTGATAGTGCATCTGCGTTTCCATGTACTTTTCCGCTGCGGTGTTCAATTTCAAAGTCAAATTCTTGAAGTTGTTCCAACCATCTTGCTACTTGACCTTCAGGGTCTTTAAATTGAAGCAGCCATTTCAAAGCAGCGTGATCAGTTCTAATCAGAAATTTTCTTCCCAACAGGTACTTCTTGAAATGTTGCAAGGTCTTCACTACCGCTAGCAGTTCCCTCCTGGTTACGCAATAATTCCTTTCTGGTTTGGATAATGACTTGCTGAAGTAGGCGATAACTTTTTCTTGCCCACCTTCGCGTTGTGAAAGAACACCACCAATTCCGGTATTGCTGGCATCTGCATCAACTATGAAGATCCCATTGGCACTTGGGTACCCGAGGATTGGTGTGTTACAAAGCCGTTCTTTTAGATCTTGAAAGGCTCGCTCACAATCCTCGTCCCAAGAATAGACACGTTTCGCTTCTGTCAACCGATGCAATGGCTTGGCAATATCCGAGAATCCTTTCACAAACCGCCGATAATACGAGCACAACCCAAGAAAAGCCCGGACTTGAGTTTTGTCCTTAGGTGTAGGCCATTTTTTAACAGCGGCAGTCTTTGCCGGGTCAGTCTCAATTCCTCTCTCAGAAATTACATGTCCCAGGTAATTCACTTCACGTTTGAAGAAGGAGCATTTCTTTGGACTCAACTTCAAATTCGCTCCGCGCAGCTTGTCGAATACCTTTTCCAGCTTCCTTAGATGATCGTCGAAATCACGTCCAACAATGATAATGTCATCGAGATAAACTAGACACGTTTCGCCCAAAAGTCCAGCAAGCACCTGTTCCATCAATCTTTCAAAAGTTGCTGGTGCATTGCATAACCCAAATGGCATCACTTTAAATTGCCAAAGTCCTTTTCCAGTAGAAAATGCGGTCTTCTCTTTATCTTTGGGATCTAAGTCCACTTGCCAATATCCACTCTTCAGGTCGAGCGTTGAAAACCACTTCATTCCATTCAGTGTGTCGAGTGTGTCATCGATTCTTGGCAATGGGTAGCTATCCTTCTTGGTTACATCATTCAGCCGTCGATAGTCTACACAAAATCTGGTTGAACCATCTTTCTTCTTGACAAGCACGACAGGTGAACACCAAGGGCTAGATGAGGGCTCTATGACATCATTTTTCCTCATATCGTCAATCATTTGTTCAACTTCCTTCTCTCGAGCGAATGGTATTCTTCTGGGCCTTTGACGAATGGGCATCGTATCTCCTGTGTTTATTTTATGCTTCACCAAATCTGTTCGCCCAATGTCACCGTCGCTTTTCGAGAACAAATCCGAAAATCGTAGAAGCAGATTTCTAGCTTTCACAGACTCCTCTTTGGACAGGCTTCTGTTTCCATCCAAGATATTTGCTACTAAACTTACTTCTGAGTTATTTTTCTTCAGAGGTTTTTCTGAGCATTTTCTTATCCAGGAAACCTCTTCCAAAACTCCCACTGGCTCCCCTTTTTCAATCGTTATCTCTGAATCGCTGAAGTTGAGTATTGGAATCAGGCTGACATCAGATGACCCCACGACAGTTCTTGCCGGTAGCCATGAGATTGCGTGTTCCGATCTATCAACTACAGCGCATCTTCGAGGTAAACTTCCTTCACTTCTTCGAGGTAATGCGATTGGTACAAGAGTTTGCGATTTTGGTTGAAGAACAGTTCTTCTCAAACAGCAAACTTTTCCCAGAGATCCTCCCTTCATCGGGATTTCCTCAGTTCCACATCGCAATACTCCATATTTCAAATCGATATTACACTGGTGCTCTTTCAAAAAGTCAAGTCCCAGGATACAGTCATCCAAAATTTTTGCCACGATAACTTCATGACGGTAAACACGTTCCCCAATTTTGATTGTCACTTCTAGTTTTCCCCTTATCGGTATGCGCTGACCGGTAGCAGATTTCATCCGAAGGCCAACAATTGGTTTGAGATATTTTCTGTCGTCTTGCTTGAGTAACCGAATATTTATCACCGTTCTTGAAGCTCCTGTATCTAGTGTAAGCTGACTGTTTCTCCTGTTTACTTTTCCGTCTACCACCAGAGTGTTTCCATCGGTAGTTTGCTTGATATAGATTGTTGGGGTTGATTCATTACCGGCCAGCGCCCACCCCGCAGCCCTGGCTGGACTTAGTTTTCCTGCTGTTCAGAGGTTGAGACCGCCACGTCTCGGCGACTCACATTTTTCGGGCAGTTGCGACGCATATGGCCACGCTCCCCACATCCATAGCACATAATGTTCAATGCTCGCCGGCGCGGAGGTTCCTGTTCTGAAGTCGTCATTTCGCGCAGACGCAAGGCACGAGAGTTGCCTCGCGCGGCTTCCACTTCCAACGCATGGGCCAGAGCTTCCTGCATGTCTTTGTGGTGTCCCAAGTGGACAGCAGCACGTACTTCAGGATCTCGAATTCCATCGATAAAAGCTTGAAGAAGCGTACCATCGATCATTCCCGGAGAAGAGTGAAACGCTCCACGAACAAGTTTCTCTATCTCCATGGACCATTGTTGGAGAGTTTGGTTCGCACGCTGCGTGCGCTCTTTGAGCTGAGCGCGGTACATGTGCTCCAGATGGCTGTCCCCAAAACGCGCCTCAAGTGCTTCTAAGAGGGTCCTGAAGCTGCGATTTCCACTTGCGTTGATGGCCTGTAATGCTGACAGGGCTTGATCTCGAAGCGCTAGTATGAGGGCCGAATGCGCTTCTTTCTCAGTCCATCCTTGCGCCTCCATCATCGTCTCGAACTGGAGTTTGAAAGCGTCCCAGGATGTAGTCCCATCAAAAAGAGGAATCTGGAACCCTCTTGTTACGCTGGAAGCCGCAACCGGGGCATCAAACACAGCTGCAAGGCGGCTTCGACTCTTCAGAGGGCTTGAGCTGGTTACTTCCTGCTTTATTTTGGAGATTTCTTGTTCGAACTTCTCTTCAATAGCTAGAACACGATGCTCCATCTTACTCAACCCCTTTTCGACGCGTTGTTCTACTTTTTCCAGCCCGTCTTCCACGACTTCTACCCTTTCGACAGCCTTCTGCAATCCCTTATTGAAGTCCTTGTGCATGTCGTCGAGGCGACGAGCGTGGTCTTCTTTAAGGTCCCGAAACTGTTCTTCTTGGCGGCGTGCTTGCTCTACCATCATTTGCTGCAGTTGTAGCAGAAGATTCACTTGTTCAGGCTTCGTATTGGCTTCTGTACCGCCGCTAGTTTGAGCTGCAGCACCCTCTTCTCTCACACGCTGGGCCTCCGACATTGCTCGGGTTATTACTCCCGTTTCGTCTTGCGGCACTATCGGCATTTTTCCCAATCCCACTTCTGACACCAAATGTTACGTGCTCGACGTTTCGTCACGGACGATGCGGGCTTGAGTTACGGGATTGGAAGAAATTATACACTTATGCCGATTTACAGACTTCTGCTTTATTAAAACTTCGACTTACAAACGTGCGACAGCGCCCACGTAGCTCGACTAACGGCGTGATTTCTGTCTTCAGACCAGCAAAGTCCCAGCGTCCGACACTCACAAACTTCCGTTGTCGCGCAAGGTTTCACACTGTCCACACTATTTCAACGTACACAACACTTGTTTGTGCGACTGTACACACTACACACTTTTAGTCACTGACTGTACTTTGACTTTTCACCACTTTTACTTTCACTTTCTTTTTCTTCTTCCTTTTTCCACTTCGAACCACTTAACTCAGAACTCAGAACTGGCGGCTGGCCGGCGTTGTTCGGCTTATATAGCCCTAGAATTGGTTCTAGAACATTCAATTTCGATAGTCATTTCAACATTCATTTCGATCGTCTTGATTCCAGAACCTTCCTTTAATTTCGCTGTTCAACTCTTTTTATCGTCTGTCTCACTCTAGATTTTCTATTTCTTTCACTCATCGCTTCCAGAAAATGCCCAGACAGAATTTCTACAAAATTCTAACAAAATCTCGATGCATCCCGACGGGGCTCGAACCATGGCCTTAGTGCGTGGCAGACCGCCATACAAGCCTTCGCGCCAAATCAAAAAAACAATACACATACAAAAAAATCAATTGTCAATACTGGCGAATTTCGGGATCTCATGGAAGTTTTGACAGCCAACCATAGGTGACGTGACGACGGAGTATTTGACAAGGAGTATGACTACAAGGGTCGTCACACTATTTACAAAGAAATGTCATGGAACTGTAAGTATGTACATAAAACAGGATTGGTTGACCATGCTTCCATCATCCATGTTGATTAGGGATCAAAAGAAAAATATAGAATGTCCAATCCAGTTTGTCCAGTTGCTTCGGAACAACTGTGTAGCTGTGCTATAATTGGCTACTTTCCAACTAGTCAAATCAGCAACTTTTTATGAAATGTCAAAAACGCTTTTTTGTATGAAAATAGTAAATTATGACGTCACATATTAGTAAATATTGACTAATCAAATCAATAACTTATATACTTTCAATTCGATTATTAAAATCTAAATGTGCATTTTTTTAATGATGAATGAAATCCACAATATTTTTAGCCATTAGTTTTAAGTATAAACGTTTTGAATTTTTTAAGCTACCCAGTCAAGTACCCAATTTAATCGATAGGTTGACAAACTATCACTATGGCAACACCAAATTTTTTTTTGGAAAATGATCCTATAAAATTGACAGATGTGGCGAAAACGTGCAATGTGTGGTGAGTGAGGTCGTCCCGCACCGCCCGACCCTTTAGGGATACAAGCGTGACTTTTCATAATGATGTATCTGTAATTAGGTATCTTCCATGCTGGACTGGGAGTGATAGAAAAACATAGAATGTGCCAGCTGCATCTCCTCCCGTGCATGCTGTAAAAATCAGCTAAGGGAATCGAGGGTTTCAGTGAATTGCAAATTAGGCGATGGGCTGACAACCTGTCACTATAGCAATATACATACCTAATCACCTGTATAATAACCCTCAGAACTTGTCAGAAAGGTTATTCCGACCTTTATTTAGGTCGTTTTTGCTCTGCCTACCCCAATAGGGAAAAAGGCGTGATTTTATGTATGTATGTATGTATGTAATTAGGTATGTTGGTTTATACTTTGAGCCATAGGTTAGTATAAAACACTCGGTAAAACAAGGCTGGTCCAATTTCTATGTTAGACACATGAAGTATGTACATACATACATACATAAAATCACGCCTTTATCCCTAATGGGGTAGGCAGAGCAAAAACGACCTAAACATAGGTCGTTTCGCCACGTCTGACAAGTTTTGAGGGTTAATACAGATGATGATTATGTATATTACCATAGTAACAGGTTGTCAGCCCATCGCCTAAATTGCAATACACTGAAACCCTCGATTACCTTAGCTGATTTTTACAGCATGCACGGGAGGAGATGCAGCTGGCACATTCTATGTGTTTCTATCACTCCCAGTCCAGCATGGAAGTACATGAAGTATGTAAGTTTCTATTTTGTGGTATTCATCTCTGTTTGTCCTAACGCAAATACAAAAGACAACATTACAAAAACTTTAGCACCTGCAAATGTCCAAATGTCCCAACCATGTCATGGCAAAGTCCAAACATTACATTACGCAATCAAATCTACAACCTAAAGTGTACCAAACGCAGGATAGGCTTACCTAAAACATTTCTGGGACATTTCCTGCCTAAACCCCGAATGCCTAAACCAGCCGAACGAATAATTTGCGCCGTTTCGCCGAGTCAATGTGACAGTGGAGTTGTATGTCACAAACATGTGATGTGGTACTAGAGAATCTCGATTGTAACTCGATGGGTTTTGTTTGTTTGTTAGCCTAGAATGTCCCACTGCAGGGCAAAGGCCTCCCCTTTCTTTTTCCACTGGTCCCTATCGCAAGCCAAGTCTTTTTCAAAAGTGTCTAGGTCATCGCGCCACCGCTTCCTCTGTCTTCCTCTCCCTCGCCGCCAGGTATCGAGGGGAACCCAATCGGTCGTTAATTTGGCCCATTTTTCTAGATGCATACACGTGACCCGCCCAGTCCCATTTTTATCTTGCCGTCTTGTTTCTTTTTTTATTTTCACAAAAAAAATTAAGGCATTAAAAATACATAAATGATTCTGGCTGCTATTATACATGGGAGAAAATTTTAGGGTGTGAAAGTACCAATAAAATTTAACAACTTTCCGAAACACAGGCGAAAGTATGAATATTAAACATGGTGCTCCAATACTACTAGTGACAGCGGCTCGAGACAGGACTCGCAGCCGCTCACCAACTAGATGGACGGATCTGATAAAATCTGTGACCAAGAATACCATTACCGAATGTTCGCACGCAAATAGGACTAGATGGAAATGTATGGTGAGACAGGCTACACAGAATCCGGCCAATTCCTGACCACGACCACTCTGCCAAGAGTGAACGACTGAGAAGAAGAAAGGTTTCAATAGAGGGGTTCAAGTAGTGGTAGGACCTGCTCCACAATCAACTAAACATCAGCGAAAGAATTTACAACGAACACCAATGGTAGTGGCTTGCATACTAAATTCAAAATTTAACGCACATTGTCAGCAGGTCTGGCAGCACTGATTCTGAAATTAATGTCACGAGACAGTCACTGACTGCAGGCCAGTTGCCAGTCCACTGCCCTCTCTGAAACCCCACTGATTTGCTCCCAATTCGGGTTGACAAACTTACTAAGTACTGTTATGAAATTATAGGGCTTGGGAATTTGTGTGCAGTTTTGGAGTATATTTGGGAGTTTGAGTTTAGTAATATTGTAGTTCAAATAAACAGTTAAGTATGGTGAGAGGTACCTATATGTTTTTGACCATAATGTCAACAGTAAAATTGTATAGTATGATTTAATTGCAGGCTGATCATCTGTTTGTCCAAAACTGCTGCATTTTTGTCCTAATCAGATTGGGAAAAATCTTATAAAGTAGTGGCTTTAGTTCCCTCCGTGGGATTCGAATCGGATCGGGAGCCCATGGCTCAGACAACTAGACCACGGAGGCAGACGGCTAGTTACCAGTCGAATGCCCACTCTGAAATACCGCTGATTTGTTGACAGTGGTTATGAAATTTGCCGGCTTCGTTGTGGCAATTTGTGGCGGAAAACTTGGTGAGTCCCGAAGATTTGCATACAAAATTGACTGGATTTTGCGATTCACTATTATCTGTTACTGAATTTCCAATAAATGTCTTTATCTATACAGACATGTACACTATAGCGAGTCAGACAGCTTACCGCAAACTGAATAGGTTGCACAGTCAATGAAATTTAAAACTTTAACCAGGAAATTCTTTAGACCTATTTATTTTGACCGATGTTATTATAATGATGCAAGTAAAAGTATTTCTAACGCATAGTATCCTAACTACTGACAAACAAAGCAGTTAACATATACGTATTATGCAAATTAATATATCCAATATTATCTTATCATGTTTAATTATGGTAATGAATATGTGTCTATCCACATGATTATTATTCAACACGATATCTCAACTCTCAACACTAAGTTGTAAGGTGATATTAATAATGTATTAATAATGATATTTATATCATTATTAATCACTAAACGACGAACAAGTGTTATTCATATTTATAAAATATTCGGCACTCACTTGTAGGTTTGACGAAGACATAAAATGATCCTCGTATAGGATATCTAATATCTCCGTCAAACCTACAAGTGATTGCCGAATATATTATAAATATTAGTAATTTTACCCTTGGACATTTTTATAATTATTTTTTTTGAAATTGATAAAATGAAATAAATAAATCTAATCTAATCTATCTGTCGACTTGTGTAAGGTATCCACTTATATTGTAGGATAAACTTAAAAACGACTAAATCGACAATTGCAATTGTGATTTTTTTTACCACAGCTAATCATAATAATTTGGAATAGTCATGCCAAAACAGGAGAAAAATTTCCAAAAAAACAAAATAACAACCTGGCCATGGATATTGGCACCTGTTACTTATAAAAAATTCCCAAATGAGTAAAAAAATTGAATTGAAGGAAAACGCGGAGCAAGAAAATATAGTTTATTTAGTAACAAATTCAGAGCAAAAAAAAAATTACTGATTACTTAATTGAAATAAGAAGGGGCCAGTAGGCCAAATTTCAGCTGATATTATTTTCAGTATTCATTTCAACGAGTTACAACTCGTTATAACAAATGCACGCCCGCGGAACTACTGTGTCGTCCCGGGACATTCCGAATTTCCGGAATCTTCGTCCTGACAATGCCGTTAAAAAATGCATTCACATCCTGTTATTCCGAAACGATCCAATTGTTGACCAAATGAGAAAATGTTTCGAGTATTTGCATTATTAGGTAACTTGAACAAATGAAAAGTTTCCTTTCACTTGATTAGGTTAAGATATCGCTTTCCATCAGTCTGCCTGTTGAATATTGAATCTTTTAACATAATTACCACTGTGGTATAGAGGTCTTGGGTTCGATTCCCAACGAGGGACAATGACTTCGAGTTGCAGAGTCTTGTTTGACCTATGCGGTCCAATGGGCAAGTAAATAATCAGTCCTGTGCCTGATTTCTCTCTGGTATAATTATGAAGCAGAGAATAAACTAATAAGTACTGTACAGTCAGACAATCAGAGACAATAAAAGCCGCCGTCACTTGAATGACTAATGTTTTTGTATAAAAAACATCACCTATATTTTCCTTTCGTCATGTTATTTAGCAGGCCTACTTACACAAAATCTCCAGAACATTTTCTGTTTATCCAGTACCCTTATAAGTGTGGAAGCGTGGAAATAACGGTAGGGGAAATCGAAGGTTCCATTCGACTGTCAGTTCACAACTTGCGTTATATTGTTACATTGCTGCATTTCTCTTCTCTTGTCGTGAGGATTTCAAGTCGATCGACGACCCGATGAACCCTGGTGTCACAGCTTTCAAAACCGTTTAGCAGCACATAGCTAGGTAATAGGCTTCTGGTTTGTGTAACGAACACTGTCAAAAACAAAAACTGAGACCGACGGTTTAATGTGCCCTCTGAAGCACGGAATCTTTTTCTTCCAGACAATCAGGTGATTCGGCCTGCATAATCCGGCTATAATTTGAGATGGAAAGAATGGAGAGCTGTGCACTTTATTTGGCACGCAAAAACTAAGTGCCATGCAAAGATCGATACTATTATTATCTGTGATGATTAATGGCGCGGCAATGGATATTTTAAGGCAGCTTTATGATCAATATGATCATGCATGATTATTTAACAGCACAAATACCAAGCAAAAACAGCAATGGATATCTGGCACCGTAGAAACCACTCGAGTTTGAGAGGGTAGGGGCAGTCACCAATCTGAACCAACATGGTTTTTGCATTGCAAAGCAGGGGGACGGTCCTGAACAAAACGGTCAGATTTGGTGCGATGAACGATTAGGTGCGGCTTGACAACTTGGTAATACGCTTTTGCTTCTGTGATCTAGTGGTCAGAGCCATGGGCTCACGACCCGGAGGAGGTTTGATTTCCGACGGGAGACAACAAATTTGTGTTGCTGTTTCTAGTTTGGTAAGGACATGGCAGGCTGATCACCTGATTGTCCGAAAAGTTAAAGGATCCATGTTGTCGGATGTGCATGTAAACAGTTGGTCCTGTGCCAGATTTCTCTCTGGTCGTGTCAGTCAGGTTCCATCCCATCAGAATAAAAGATTGAAGAAACAAAGAGTGTTTCGCAAACATTTGGTCACTAATAACTAAGTCCCGCGCAGATAGTTGATATCTGGGAGATTGGCCACCATCACCAAAAATCCATTGGAAGAACCACGATTTTCCATCGATCGATTTTGGAGGTAACAGATGACCCATTGTTTGGTAGAGGCACCATAGTCACACTAGCTGTTAGAGCTGATACATCAATCGTTACTGCAGCAAATGATGGATGGAGTCCGTACAAAGATTACACTTGTTTATAAAAAAAGTCTCCAATGTTGATCTCTCACTTCAAAACAAAGAGCAATGACTTCCAGAATCAGAATTGACCTACTGTGTCTCCCCCTAGCTGACTCAGCGAGAACTTACGCTAGTTAACGAGATTTTTTTAAAGCCAAATTAATCACTCTGGCAGAACTTGACGTTAAAGCTACTGATCCTGATTAATGAGGTCCATAAGACGGGTTTTCAATCGCTGTGTCATTGGTTCGATAATTGGTTTGTGACTTCTTTTCAGTTATTGAAAAATGATGAAATCACATTTTTATGCTGAAAGACAAATGAGTTTAATATGATAGAGCAAAAGTATCTTGAAAAAGGTGGATGTAACCCACAATACTATTCTTAAAATAAGTTAATAAATAAATAAATAAAAAATAACTATAAAAGTGCAACTCTTACGTAGACTATCGCCCGAAACCTATACTCCATTCATTACTAAAAAATAATTTTCCCCATACTAAAACGGTCATTTAGTATGGCAGGAATTATTTTTTAATAATGAATGGAGTAATAGTTCGTGACCAGTATTCAGAATAAAGGATACCTTAAAGCTTTTTATTAATTAAAGACAAAAATGACACGATTAAAACTTTTTTTATGAAAAAGAAAAATATAAACTTTTCAAAGCGTTTATATATTGATAATTAAAAAAAGTTCGACAAAACTCCGGCAAAGTTTGTTTGCTCCAATATTTTAAACTCAATTGGGTGTAAGGGAAGAAGTTACTATTTGACGAAAATCTGCTACAAAAATTATAATATTACTAGCTTTTCGCCCCGCGGTTTCACCCGCAGCTAAGAGTTTTCCCGTGGGATTGAGTTCCCGCGCTGTTCCTACCTTAAAAATTTACGGAATTTCAATACAAACTTCCATCCCCTATTACAAAAACGCTGAAACACGTGTTCATTATTTTTTAATCTTTAGCCCAAAAACAAAATTGGAAGAAGTTTAGATTACATTAAGTGAAAAGCGTTTTTATTGGATTATCCTGTTTACAACGAAGCAAAAATACTTATCTGGATATTTTAACTTTTCAATTTATAAAAACAAGAAACGTTAAATGCATATTTAAATATCATAAAGTAGTCAAAATAAAATCCCACGTTTTCTTGATGCTGGCTATCGTAAATGTTAACTCAGGGATAATATATTCTAGGAACGAGATTAAACACAATGGGCGCTTTTCCACTAGACGGCACCACGGCGACGGCACTGCGACGATCACGTGACAATAACTATGGCATTCGATAACATGCCGTGCCGGTGCCGAGCCGGCAAGTGGAAAAGCATGTCATATAATTTCATTGATTTTCATACATTATGTCATCCACGATACCGTCGACGGTACCGTGCTGTCGCCGTTGCCGGTGCCGTGCCGTCTAGTGGAAAAGCGCCCAATCTGTGAAATTTACATGTTGCACTGATCTTACCAACGAGTATTTTAATACCCTTTTATTTTGATTAAACCCGTACTTTAAATACTGATAGTCCTAATTGTAAGGAATCTAAGAAAAAATAATATGATTTTCATCTGTAAGTAAGTATTCAAAACAAAAGATGAAATTCGCCAGATCAGTCTCATTTATGATTTGACGATAAAAGCGACTTTGTTGCGACTTTTAATAATAAAGGTGACGCCCTTAGTACCACAGCAGCAGGTAATTTGGGATTGACAACTTTTTCCATTATTTTAGATTGTTTACCTTTGGACCGCTACGAGCTTAAGATAATTTTTATTGTGCCGTTTTGGTCTGAATTTTGGCAAAATATTTTTGTTGAATATTAATTATTGGCTAGGCCATAAGACGCCTGGTGATTAGAATGAGATAAGACATGAAAGCTTTTAAGGAAAATTAAACAAAAAGTCTGAATATAAATAAAGTTAATCAAGTATTGTTTGTGATTTTTTCCATTTTCTGTGTTATTTTAGACAATCAATCGTTCATAATATGATAGAAAAACTTAGAATGTGCCAGCTGCATCTCCTCCCGGGCATGCTGTAAAAACCAGCTAAGGGATTCGAGAGTTTCAGTGTATTGCAATTTGGGCGATGGGCTGACAACCTGTCACTATAGCAATATACCTACATAATCATCTGTAATAACCCTCAAAACTTGTCAAACGTGGCGGAACAACCTATGTTTAGGTTGTTTACGCTCTGCCTACCCCATTAGGGATAAAGGCGTGATTATATATTATGTATGTATGTATGCAAACATACAAAATTAAACTCAACTCGCAACTTATAAAGTTAGGAATGCGTTTGTCTTAGCTCACAAAGCATTTCAAACTACTGAGGTGCAAATTTATGTTTTAACTTGAAATATTCAGGCGTCTGGGTCGAATTCTTGAAGTATCCCTGACCTAAGGTAGCTGGACAAATTGTTTCGGAATTTTGTGTCGTACGAAGGACTTTCCAAGAACGTTTGCAGGTCTATACCGGGTGTAAGGGACAGCGTCCATATAGGGGTTTCTCAGTCAACGAAACTGAACAACTACCACCAGGAATGTTTTTTCAGGAAATAAAAAAATAATTGCTTTTTCATTCAAAATGACCACATCGATCAGACAATTTGTATGGAAAAGCAAAAAAATTTTTTCTGGTGATATGTGTTCAGTATCGTTGACTGAGCAACCCCTATCAGTTTGCGGGACGCTGTCCCTTACACCCGGTATAACAACGTCACAGAATATACAAAAGTAGGACAATGTTGAGGATTACAGAAAAATATGGTACCTTTCCTTTATGTATATTATGTTACCTTTTGTACGTGGTTGGATTCGAACTACGACCGCCTGTACAGGAGGCAGTGGCCTCTTCCACTACACCATCGGACATCCAATTCATAAATAGATAATTTCCTTCCCCAGCACGCTCCGACAAGTTTCCCTAAAAACCATTACTTAGCTAGTATTAGCCAATATAAGCTGTGAGAAAACTCCACTTATTACCAGGAATAAGGATAATAATTATTTTGGACGTGATAATCGCGAAAATAGGCTTCCGTTGTGGTTCAGAAGGAAAATATATTACTTCTTGGCTAACAAACGGTAAGGAGTCAACTGCTGAATATGGGCCTTCTTTATAATAATGTTATTAGTCCATTTTTATTTGATTTTCGACACAAACTACTCGTTATTCTGAGTCGGAATACTAATAGAAATGGGCAATCTTCTTGAAGATGTTATAGCGTTTTGCTTATCTAAAATTCATACTTAACTGCTTGAATTTAAGGTAAATTTTTTAATGCTCGGACTTTGTAATTTTCAGTCAAGTTGATTGGCTCAAACTGTATCGGGGTTAAATCTTAATAACCTGGCTATTTCCCTGTAATGATACGAGAAATAAGTAGAATACTTTTGGTATATTGGTACCAAAACACATAAAAAAACAGGCGCAAAAACTAGTCAACTACCGTTACAATAAAAACATATCACCGAACATTATTTCAAACTACCCGCACTATGACGTATCACTGAAAGTAGCCGTATTTTTAGGGTTCCTTAATAAACATCATTAATTTCAATTGAAAAATCCCTTAAAGCAAAAATAATTTGGTTGTCTGTAAAGTCGGTTTACGGACGATAGTTTAACGTTACAACGTCATATCATAACAAACATTTGGCGCAAGCCGAACGCTCAAGTCGATCGTGCCTTTCGCTTGCTCGTGCCGCGCTCTCGCATCGGCTCGTAACGGGACATTGAGTCATCCTTTTTCGTGCTTGCAGCCGGCGTTCATCGATTTATTAGACTTTGTCACGTCAATCGTTGTTTTTGTTTAATGATAATAAAATAAAAATAAAAAATACAACAGAGACTCCATCATAAAATAAAATAAAATCTTTGGATTCAAATAATCAAAATACATACACCTAAGCAAAATACTCCGTGCCGTGAGTTTCATCATCATGAATTTTTAGTTTTCAGAACTACCATGGCTCTCGCATTATTTATGGATCCTCGAAAGGGGAAAAAATACTATGGTAGAATAGCAACTAGGTATTGGATCCCGTAGTACATCTATTTGTCCGAGGTAAGACTATGATCTAATTGTAGAGAACCCTATCTCATGCCTAGGCACGCACTTGACCGAATATTAACTCTGCAAAGAAAAAAAGGAGTCCAATACGGAATCTCGACGCACGCAATCTCGAAAGCAATTTTACGTCAAAAAATGTACTGTATCTCGACGCACGCTATCTCGAACTCATTCGTATCATTTTCATAGTTTATGAAATAAGTTTTGTTATAATTTTCACGATGTTTTCTCTTTGAGTTTGAGAAACGGGCAGCCCAATTTGACGAGATCTACATTTCGGATGACAGCTGTCAAACTTGAAACGGCCATATCTCGGAAACTATCGATCCTAGACTGTTGGTGTGTAGGAACGAATGATAGGTCTTGACGAGATCTACATTTCGGATGACAGCTGTCAAACTTAAAACGGCCATATCTCGTAAACTATTGATCCTAGAGTACTCGTGTGTAGGGACAAATGATAGATCTTGACGAGATCTACATTTCGGATGACAGCTGTCAAACTTAAAACGGCCATATCTCGTAAACTATCGATCCTAGACTGCTGGTTCGTAGGGAAAAATGATAGGTCTTGACGAGATCTACATTTCGAATGACAGCTGTCAAACTTGAAACGGCCATATCTCGGAAACTATCGATCCTAGACTGTTGGTTCGTAGGGACAAATTATAGGTCTTGACGAGATCTACATTTCGGATGACAGCTGTCAAACTTGAAACGACCATATCTCGGAAACTATCGATCCTAGACTGTTGGTGTGTAGGAACGAATGATAGGTCTTGACGAGATCTACATTTCGGATGACAGCTGTCAAACTTAAAACGGCCATATCTCGTAAACTATTGATCCTAGAGTACTCGTGTGTAGGGACAAATGATAGATCTTGACGAGATCTACATTTCGGATGACAGCTGTCAAACTTAAAACGGCCATATCTCGTAAACTATCGATCCTAGACTGCTGGTTCGTAGGGAAAAATGATAGGTCTTGACGAGATCTACATTTCGAATGACAGCTGTCAAACTTGAAACGGCCATATCTCGGAAACTATCGATCCTAGACTGTTGGTTCGTAGGGACAAATGATAGGTCTTGACGAGATCTACATTTCGGATGACAGCTGTTGTCGGTCGTTTGTCCCTGAACATGAGTACTCTAAGACCGATAGTTTCCGAGATATGGCCGTTTCAAGTTTGACAGCTGTCATCCGAAATGTAGATCTCGTCAAGACCTATCAGTTGTCCCTACACACGACTACTTTAAGACCGATACTTTCCGAGATATGGCCGTTTCAAGTTTGACAGCTGTCATCCGAAATGTAGATCTCGTCAAGATCTATCATTTGTCCCTACGAACCAGCAGTCTAGGATCGATAGTTTCCGAGATATGGCCGTTTCAAGTTTGACAGCTGTCATCCCAAATGTAGATCTCGTCCAGACCTATCATTTGTCCCTACACACGAGTACTCTAAGACCGATAGTTTCCGAGATATGGCCGTTTCAAGTTTGACAGCTGTCATCCGAAATGTAGATCTCGTCAAGACCTATCAGTTGTCCCTACACACGACTACTTTAAGACCGATACTTTCCGAGATATGGCCGTTTCAAGTTTGACAGCTGTCATCCGAAATGTTGATCTCGTCGAGACTCTTTCCGGCATGCATTTGTTTTTCGAGATAAAATGCATCGATATTTCGTTTTTCGAGATTCCGTGCGTCGATATTCAGTGCGTCGATATTTCGTTTTTCGAGATTCCGTGCGTCGAGATAGCGTGTTTCGAGATCAGTCGAGATTCCGTGCGTCGAGATAGAGTGTTTCGATATCAGTCGAGATTCCGTGCGTCGAGATTGCGTGCATCGAGATTCCGTATTGGACTCGAAAAAAAGGCACGATTCTTTTTTTTTTCGTTAAGTCCCGAGGGTAGTTCGCTTTTGGCACAATGATATACAGTACAGCATTTTGAATTATACATGGCGCTAGGGTCTTTTCCGGTCTCTGGGAAAAAATGTGAGAAATGTATCTTTAGTTATAGACAAGTGGGAAGCTAAAGTATGTAAAAATGTTTTTACAATTACTACCGTTTTGACATACTTGTGTGTGTAAATGTACACGCGTGCATTTTCTTAGTGTGCGTGAGTTTGAAATAGAAAACCTCTATTTCTCTAGTCTCTAGTCTTTCTAGTCTGTACGCACTCAATCTTGAGATAGCTTTATAAATACGAGCCCTACCTACCTGTTGTCAGGAGATTCATGCTATCTGAAAAATACTATAACCCAGCAGTGTCAGTTGTGCAAGGTCACCCACAGCTTTAGTTCGTTGGACCAAAAATCATTCGCTTTTAAAACCATTCAGAATCCGCTCACTCACTCACTCATTCGTTCAGTGTGAGAGTATTCCCTTGTTCCATTCGTCAAGTTGTCACGATCTGCTAAATCTATATCGCTCGGGAGAATGCGACCGAGTTACAGAATGTATTGGACAGGAACCTTTAAGTTTTTATTTTTTTGTGTTGCGTGATCTTTTTTCTATGCGATGGCCAGTTAGGGGATTTATTAGATATTTCTTTTTGTGTTCATTTCGGTCGCGTTCTAAATTTAGAGATTCCAGGAATAGATGGTGCACTTTATGTATGTGTTTTGTAAACAGTCGGACATTAACTATTTATTTATTTTTAGTTTTATTTCAGGTGACAAAGGCCCATTAAAATATAATAAGTACCTACTCGTACAATTTACAATATAAAATATGTAGCAACCATCACCGAAAAGCCGAAAATCGATTGACAAACCATCTGAATTCACATCGAATTTGTAAAAAATACTGCATTTTTATCGATAAGGTAGAAATGTTTTTCAGAAGATTTTATAAAGGACAGGTTATAAAAACTATAAAATAATAGTATATTGCTAACCAAAGGATGTAAGTCATCAAATGCATACGAGGTTTTTGGCGCCCGAGCGCAGCGAGGGCGCTAATGGTACGAGTATGCATTTGATGACTTACACCATGAGGTAAGCACTATGCTTTACATATCGAATGAAAGATAAGTTAAAATTATGGGAAAATATAAGAAAATTAAAACATGAAATTACGACGAAACAGTAGGCAATACCAACTCACTATGAGCGAATTTAACCATCACAAATATATGCATTCGCGTAAGAAAAATTATCTAATTTGCAAGTAGACATTTTGTTAAGTATACTGACTGTTTAATTTGTTAATGTTTTATAATAAAATGCTAAGTAATAAATCGACAAACTCAAGTTTTGAGGTTATAAATATGTTATAAAAACCACAGAGTAAAAATTTCATAATTTTCATAATCCTATGTTTACATTTTTATGGCCTTATTCCGTGACTCTATGCGTCATATTTAGTACTGGCCAGTTCGATATTTAAATAAATTCGAATAGAATTTGTTTTAAAATCGATTCCGATTCGATTAATCATCCGATTCCGTGTGTTTGAAATAAGGCTATCAACTTTTTTTTTCTTGCAATTTGACAGTTCCTTATTCAAATTACTTTGCAGCATAGGTTTCAAAACCTATGATGCAAAGTACCACTTACATCCCGGGTTTTAGGGTTGTATGAACCACTTACTGAGCATGAGATATGTAAATATCATTAAAGACTCCAATTTCGCTCACTCTCGTCGCATTTGCTCGTGCCGGGAAGAGCACTCAACAGATATTTAATGTACATCGCTTCAGTTGGTCCACAAGAGATATGTTGGACTTATTTCGTCCGTAATTAAATTACTAGACTCTATACGCTGAAAATATATCTAATAAAAAAAAAGGCCATCGAAATACAAAAATACATATATATAGGTACATTATAATCACGCCATTATCCCTATTGGGGTAGGCAGAGCGTAAACAACTTAAAAAAGGTCGTTTTGCCACGTCTGACAAGTTTTGAGGGTTATTCCAGAAAGATCTGTATATTGCTATTAACCCTAACATACATGTCATTTACCTTATGCGTATTTATATTTATAACTTTATATTGAAATACAAAAATATCTAACGTTTAAGAGAGATACTGGATAAGTAAACTCACCATAGCTTGGACTCTACCGTCGTAAAATTCTGATCTCTAACCTTTTATTAAATACCGTGCCATAAGCAGAAATATTAAAAAAAATGATCGCATAAAAATGAGTAATTAAAAATAAAATATTTCAGCTGAATACCTCATTAAGACTGGGTGAGCTTCGTTCAACTTCCAATCTGTTTTGATCGCCACTGATTTATATTGGATCCTAAGAGCTTTATATTGATGGCATGAAAATAATGTAACCTGTTACCTGTGCCTGTGACCTTGTGATACCATCTTATGTATCCCACTGCTGGGCAAAGGCCTCTTTCCTCTCATAATATAGCAAACAAAAATACAAAAAAAAATAGGAAGTTCCGATCAATAGATGTCAAAGATGCGCCATTTTATGGACTCTCCGTAATCACGCACTCAGACGACAGAGTTGTTTAGCGCCGATCGCTGAAAATGACGGGAATAACGCGAAATGACGTAAAACTGTTTTTACGACGCGCCCGGGGCCCGCGTCAATATTTAGAGCGCCCTCTATGTAACATCAGGTGACACACTAATGGGTAGACCTGCCAACAATATGCACATCGTGTTGTGTCTTGTGTGTAGGTGACACAAGATAAAAAACATTTACATTTACACCTATTTTTGAGGTTACGTATATACATACTATCACGCCTGATTCCTTGATGGGGTAGGCAGAGCAGAGCAGAGCCAACGACCTAAGCAAAGTTCGTTGCGCCACGTCTGACAAGTTTTGAGAGTTGTTTAAGATGGATCTGTATAATGTATAGTGTATATTGCTGTAGTGACAGGTTGTCAACTACAATATACTCAAACCCTCGAATCCCTTAGCTGGTTTTTACAGCATGCCCGGGAGGAGATGTAGCTTGCACATTCCTTGTTTTTTTATCGCTTCCAGTATCAATGGCAGACACTACACTGTTGCATGCAGCCCAAAATTTGGCCACGTTTTTTGGCATTATCAGCAGCTGTCATAAGGTGTTCCTGCTTGCAGGTGTAGCGGCATGCAGGGCACGATGTTAGGTATCGTTTGAACCACACCACATAAACAGTTCATATCGCAGTTACCTTAAATTTCCCACCAGACCATATTTTTCTTGCTGCAACTGGTCTGGGTACGGAGTCTATTTAAATAACATATTCATAATCATAATTCATTAGTCCAAGAAAAGCATAATTTTCCAATGGTGGCAGTTTTAGCCGCCCGTGTGTCGCTCCCTACCATAAAGATTAGGTGGATGGCAACTTCCTGACTAAATGTAGGAAATCTGCAGAAGTGGGTATTTCTCCTCCTCATCGATAGGCCAGGTCAGATTTTATTACCAGCACTTATCGACCCTACTTCGAAAGGTTAAAGTGATCGTTGGGTCGGAGTGGTTGTTTCGATGGTCTTATCGATAGCGAAAGTTAAGCAACATAGACAACCCCCACAGCCTGATTGGTAGAGTATCTGCCTGCTGATCAGAGGTTTACGGAATCAATTCCGGATAGGTGATGAATTTGAATTTATGTCATTTATGTTGCAGTTTGTGTATAGTATTGATCGATAGTTGCCCGATCTTTTCGTTTGGGATCCATCCCAACCTTACACAATATATTATTATGAGACAAGAAGCAGCTGGTACATTCTTTGTATTTAATCACTCTATAAGGCCAGCAGCTTCGTTAGTGTTTATGACTAGGTCCATTGTCACTGTGTAGCAGTTACAAATATTCTAGAGTCTAATGGTAACTAATGAAAAAAATATATAAAACATCCTTGCAGCAGTTAAAAATATTCTAGAGTCTAATGGTAACTAATGAAAAAAATATATGAAACATCCTTGCAGCAAGCTTGCAGCCAACTATTAATTAGTAATCAATCCTGAGCAATGTGGCCTACATACCGACAAGTTAATGTAAGTGACGTCACGAAATTAAACCACTATCAAAGAGCGTTAGGCAGTCCACAGACGTTAACGTCTAATAAAATATCCTACAGGCTGCGCCATTTAATTACATCGTGTGAACAGGGCCTTATTTAGAGGAGGGTTTATTTGATAGGCTTCAATTCGTGTTGAATACAATAGTTTTACCTAACCTAGAATGGTATTCACACTAGGTTAGGTATAATAAAGAGTTTACATACATGCATACCTACATTTAATCACGCCTATAGGTAATCCTTACGGGTAAGGCACAGGGTCAACGATTTATTTTAATGCTCTATCGCCAATTTTACTTGAAAAGGAGTCTATAAATCAATAATAGTGTAATTTATATATTTTAATGGTTATCTTGTTGTTACTTAATGTCACCTATACGAGTTGTCAGCACATTATTTTAGTTAATTATTATCTCTTTTAACCCAGCAAAGAAATAAATAAAAAAATAGGAATGTCAAACATTCACGAAATATAAATGCGCATAAAGTAGGTAGAAATGTATGTTAGGGTTACGGTATTGAAACGAAAGTAGTCGCAGCACACTCAGCATATAATTTTGATTTTATTTACACCAAAAAAGCAATGATCAATTTTATTTTGCATTTTTACTTACTACAAAAAAGTAGTAGTAGTAGAGTAGTAGAGGAATTAAATTTCGAAAATGCCTACTCCACTAATTTATAATCGACTCGCAATTTTGCAGTTTCACCTTTATTGATTTTCTGTCAGGGGAAATTATTCCCCACCAAATAAGATTATGAAAACCGTCAATCTATCCTTAATCCGACCCTGTCGTTTCAAAGTTATGGGGGTAAGACTGATTAAAAGAAAACTTGGAAGAAAATCGGATTTTTATTGAATTGCCGGTCCGAGTAAAACTGTTTAATGCCGAGTTTTCACTTTAGCGGTAACCAGGGAGCAATTTTTGAGGTGCAATTATTATGCATTTTCCGCATTTTAAGGAAGCTTTCAAAGTTAGTTAAATTGGAGTAAAAAGAGTAATAATTATCTTAAAAACTAATATTGAAAGCTTCCATTTTGGACTGGGAGCAATAGAAAAACGTAGAATATGCCAGCTGCGTCTCCTCTGCCAGCTGTAGAAACCAGCTAAGGGATTCGAGGTTTTAAGTGTAATTTAGGCGATGGGCTGACAATCTGTTACTATACAATAGTATACAGATCTATCTTAAACAACCCTCAAAACTTGTCAGACGTTGTTTGGGTCGTTTACGCTCTGCCAACCCCATTAGGGATAAAGCCGTGATTATACGTATGTAATGTACATTTCTTCCATGCTGGACTGGGAGTGAGAGAAAAACATAGAATGTGCCAGCTGCATCTCCTCCCGGGCATGCTGTAAAAGTCAGTTAAGGGATTCAAGGGTTTCAGTATTGTAATTTAGGCGATGGGCTGACAACCTGTCACTATAGCAATATACCGATCCATCTGGAATAGCCCTCAAAATTTGTCAGACGTGGCGGAACGACCTATGTTTAGGTTGTATAGCCTTTTACGCTCTGCCTACCCCATTAGGGATAACGCCGTGATTATATGTATGTAATGTACATTTGGAAAAACCAAGAAAACAAAATCTCGCGACGGGCTAAAAGGCACGATAGTTTGAGCACAGTAAGTAAGTTTTGGGAGACGCCGGTCGCCCTGAGGCCACGAAACATGTAACCCAGAGATACACGCGTTAACATGAACTAGGGACGTGACGCGATTGTCGATGTCGATAAACATGTGTCGACAAAATTTCGTGGTTTTGCGGAAAGATTTATTTGCGTCGTCGTCGTCTTGTTTGTGAAGGACAACGAAATTGAGTTTCGTTGTTTATATGCTTTTTTCTTTATATGTTTTTTATAATGCTGATGTTAGGACATTTCCGTTATTTTAATGTAGAAATAATTGTTTTAAAAATCTGTAAACATTAACAAATATTCACCAAAACGCCATAAGCATTATTTACATAACTTACAGCAGAACTCATATAAGTCAAAGAGGGCTCTATGAAGCTATGGAAGACCAAAGTGCTGGCAACCTCAGAAATCACTTCTTGCCTAATCTTGCTCGATCTGTGGAACTTCCTCCCAGAAATAGTTATCAGAGTACACCATCAGTAAATTTCAAAAATAGACTGAATAAACATTCATAGACTTGCAAAAAGACAAAAGTATAAACGTATCACCTCTAAGCTACTAGTGCAATAACAAATAATAATAATTTATTTACAATTGTTTCTATTTTTCATCGATATTAATTTCTTAACCAGCGCAGCACTATCGTTTGCCCAATAAAAGTTGCATAATTTATCACTGTTGAGGACGGTTCCGGCAACCAAGATTCTATCTTCGTATCTCCCTCTTTTTTGAAACAAGAAATTTCTGATTCTGTGCTTTTGTTTTGGTTAAAAAAGGATTTCGAGTGAAATAAGGGACTCAAAGGGCTCAAGCTTTTAAGCATAAAGTTCGGCCGGAAATACAATTTTAGGAACAATGAAGGATTTATTTGTTTTTCTTTTTTGAGACCTTAATCTGATGTTTAGATTTGACTTATCTTTATTTATTTATTTCTTGTTATTCTGTTTTGTGCCACTATTAAATTAAATACAGGTTCCCTGTCCCCACGGAGCATACCTATTATTTTAAGATGGCCCGATAAATAAAACCATCACAAAATTTTCATTATCCTTATCGCTCTCTGATTGTTATAATTAATTATTTTCTATTATCGATGAACTTCATAATTTGCTTTCGCCAACACTAAGGCCCGTATTTATAATCGGCTGTCAAGAGTGACAGCGAGCATGCAAGTTTTATACTCCTTTAAATTTTTTCTTTCACCACAACGTGTATATATTTTAAAGACAAAATGCCTTTATTCCGTGATGGGCTTAATGCCCCATCGTTTGTACAGTCAAATAACCTTGCTACAGTAATTTACGTACATTTAATATAATGACAGACTGTTATACAAGAATGATATCATATTAGTGGCTTTGTATGGGGGGTATGTCACATTTATTATCTTTTCTGTTTAGAAGCTTTAAAATACAACGTGTAACAGAAAGGGTATATGCATCGAGAAATGTGTGAATCTACCCATGAAACTGAACAACTTTCCCTATAGGTCGAAACTCACTCGTCAGTTTATAAACTTTCGGTAGGTTAGGTTAGGTTAGTTTATAAACCTAAGATAGATCTAAACTGCGGAGTTACCAAAGCTGGCTTTATTTAAGTTCAGGAAATACTTTAGTTTAGAATCTGCTAGTTTGTAGTTAAATCAGTTGTGTTGCATACTGGTTCATTGTTAAATTAAATTTCATTTTGCTGTTGTTGCAGTTTACTACAGAAATTCTGATGATTTATGGTACTGTGTATTCAGTTTAAATAGGTGGCTGCGTGACCTATAGTTTCTAATGCTTATTATAATAGATATATAGGTATCATGGATCATCTTACTTTTCGGACAATCAGGTGATCAGTTTGCAAAGTCCTAGCCAAACTAGAAACAACAACACAAAGTCGCTGTCCCCTCCGGGAATCAAACCCAGAACCTCCACGTCGGAAGCCTACGGCTCAGACCGCTAGACCATGGAGGCAGTTTCGCAGCGGCGAGAAAAAAGAACTGTCATTCGGAATAAGAAGACAATAAAATACGTCTTAAACGAAACGGAGCGAAGGAGACAATAATTAAAGTCTAAATCAACATTGTTCCTTCGTTCCCTTTATATAAAGACAGTGTAAGCTGCTCAAAATAGCCAATTTCGGAGTGTATCAGCCAGTTCTCAAGCGCCCATCTTAGGTTGAAAGAAACGGCGCCGGATTTGTAGGGGAGAGTTCCATTGCCTGCTGGTCGTAAGGAGAAATTAATAATGTTTTTGTTTGATGAAGCAGTTAATAATAAACCGAACAACTTGCATTGGTCACTTACCGATACATTACAATGTAAAAAATCGTTATAAATTAGAATTTCATTGTGAAATGTAAAAGGTCAAGGTCAAAATTAAATTATTAGGTGCTTTCCCTGTTTTGTGATGCTTTTAGATTTATTTTGCAGTTCAATAAATATTTTTTTAATTAGGCCTAGAACACCAGTATTTAATTGCAATTTAAAGTAGAACTCCACTCGAACCGTTTGTTGAAAATTAAATAATATCGCAATAGCAGACTACTCCGTTGCAGCCTAGAATTTTGCTACGTTTAACAACACCCTATCGGATGCTTCAAAATGAAGATCTCGCCCAGATTAAGGACTATCCTAACGAAACATTCAGCGCTGAACGTTGGGTAGTTGTGTCTCTGCCTTAAAATGTCCAGAATAAATATAAATACGTGTTGATCAAAAATGATTTTGATCTTAAATTTTTCGCTCTAGCATGACTATAAGGTGATTCAATCTATAGTGAATTGCTCTATCGTTGGTCGACCTTACTTAAATATCCCACTCTTCATAAAGGTCGAGTGTATAGGGGCACACAAAGCTGTAAGGTGGTTCATCTTTTGAAGTGCACTATATGATTTGGTCTCATTTACAATAAATAGGGGTATTATTTATGCAAGACCACGCAATGGACACCATATTACGTCGCACTTAGCTCTCTACAGGTCTCTGAAAGAAGGGCGATTCAATATAAATGTTTGCCGTCAGGTGGCGCTGATAACGACGGCTCGGCAAAATGGGGTAACCCAGGGGTTTTAATTTTTGCCCCTCGTTGTACACCCGTGTTCTTTTCTGTCTTATGTTTGGAGAGAATAGGTGTAATTGAACTGCCTCCAAGACCAGCGGTCTGAGCCATGGGTGATCCGAACGTCAAGGGTTCGATTTTCACTGGGAATACAAAGTTAATATTTTGACAATCGATGTCGATGTTTCTTGATATGTGTAAGGCCTTTGACTTTGTAGATCACCGGAAACTTATATTCAAGTTAAATTCTTATGGCATCCGCGGTAGAGCACTTCACTGGGTGGAATACAGAAATAACTAAAATTTGTGAATCAAAAAGCGTTTTGATGAAAAGAAAATTCAGTTCTATGTTAAAAATTAATGACACTGGTGTACCTCAAGGCAGTGTCCTTGGGCCACTTTTATTTCTGATATATGTTAACGGTTTACCAAATAGTATCCAAAAACATTCGTGCGTCCAATTTGCAGATGCCACGACAATCTTGATAAAATATGAAAATGATGACATGACATTTAATACAAATATAAATAATGCTCTATCAGACGTAATTAATTGGATGGAACAAAATGACTTAAAAATTAATGTGAGTAAAACTAAGTGTATGCAAGTGACATCTTATAATTCCTTCGTTACATCCTTTATAACAACTGATTTTGATTTACAATACACCAATGTCCAATATCTATGATCAACGTCCTATTATATTGACACTATGTTGATATGACAGCTCATAAAAAAATTCATTTTTGCATACAACTTGTATGAGCTGTCAGATTATAAAGAAGACGGACAAAATCCCTCAAAATTACATTTTTAACACCCTATATTATTTACTGAAGACAGTGTTCATTCAATTAGATCATATAGCTCTAGTTAAGGGGCTCAAGTTGCTGCCTAACAATGCAAGATGAGACCGGTCGATATACGGGCATTCGATACCCAATTAATTGTAACATACAGTTATATTAAAGTATGTTATAGCTTTTTCTTGCTCGATGGACTGAGAGGTGATAGAAAAACATAGAATGTTCCGGTGCCTTCTTTCCCGGGGATATTGTAAAGTAGTGGGGCGGGGGTTAAACAGTGTATTTCAATTAAGGCGATGGATTGATTCAATCTAAAGCTAGCCTATCACTGAAGCTCTGCCTGCCCCTTAAGGCATAAGAACTTAACTGCAAGTAAGTAGGTATGTCATAATCATCACCTCATATTAGGTGCCCAACGAGATGTCCAAGCCTACCTAGAAATAGGGCGATCAGGCCTTAGTCGACAACGTGGGTCCAGTACCTATTAGTCGACTTCACACAATAGCCTTTGAATGTCTTCGTAGGTGTGTTTGCCGTTTTTACCGCCGACTAAACGTACATAATGAAATTTAGAAACCTAAAAACACTTTGGTAGGTATGTGGTGTGGATTCGAACCACGACCTCCTGCACAGGATGCAGCGGTCCTGTCCACTACACCATCAGGCTTGTATATAGGTATTTCCATTGAATTCAAATCGACCACATCATACAGGGTGTTTGGTGCATCGTTTGCCAAATTGAAAGGGACGATTAAAGGGGTCTTTTGCTACCTCTTCACGTCTTTAAAAAAATTTTAGCTCGAAAAATAAAATTGCCCTGTCCATACAAAACTGAAAATCGCGGAAAGCATCTTTGTATGGAAAAGGCTTTTTTTTTCGGGCTAAAATTTTTTTAAAGACGTGAAGAGGTAGCAAAATACCCCTTTAATCGTCCCTTTCAATTTGGCAAACGATGCACCAAACACCCTGTATACTCTACTTTTCCAATTCAAGTCCACTTCTCTACTATGTCCGTCGTTTATCGTAGAATATTCAGTTTCAAATTAAATCCGTGTTTCGGCACTCAGGCCGAATATTGGTCCCGACAATGAATATTGAAGTTTCGGCCGGGTTCGTTCGGTTGAACAGTTTAACCGGTACACCGGCCGCAAACCGGTATAAACTAGTATATACCGGTTTAAACTGGTATACAGGGTGGAACAAGAGTGTATTTATGCATCTTGAAGGATGTGCTTACTTGCATGATGGGCTGGAAGTGATAGAAAAACATAGAATGTGCCAGCTGCATATCCTCCCGGGCATGCTGTAAAAACCAGATAAGGGATTCGAGTGTTTCAGTGAATTGCAATTTAGACTAGGGGCTGTCAGACGTGGCGGAACGACCTTTGGGTGGTTTTCACTCTGCCTACCCCATTAGGAATAAAGGCGTGTTTTTATGTAGGTGTGTTATGTTAAGGATGTAAATCTACCGATGAAATTAAAAAACTTTTCGCAATGAATAGCTCAAAATAAGAAAAAAAAATTGCGGTGCTATCGGCTGATTCATTTTGTATGGGAGGTAAAAAAAATATTTTCCTTTTTTGACCTATTTTCCTTGGGAAAAGTTGTTCAGTTCCATGGGCAAATTCACACCCTTCATGGTGTAAATACAATTTCTGTTACACCCTATATAACTGTTACGTGTAGGACAGTCGCCGTCTGTTTCTGGATGAGATTGGTTAAGTTTCAAACTCCAGTTCCGAGGACAGTTTTATGAGTTACTGTCTCTTTCTGGTTTCGTCCACTGATTTTATTGGTTTTCCCGCAGGAAAAATATTTTCCATTTTTGATCGAGCAACGGAGATTTCGGATTCATTCAACGGAGCATTCGGTGCTCCAATTTTTCCAAATTGAGTACGATCGTGTTTTACTTTAATTTATCCATGGTATAAGAAAATTACAGTACTACGCCTGGTATTTTCTTCCCGTGACAGCTGGTTCACGACGTGAGACCAGATGACGTCATCAAACAGAATCGATAAATGTATTGCCATTTTTGGAAAATAAATTACCCAAGTATATTGTATTTTTTTCTAACTTACTTCTAAAAAGAAGAATATTATTTTATTGAGTTAAAATTAATTACTAAATACATTAATAAGACGAAAAATGAATAGTAAGCTAGATGGAGATTAGGATTTATTTATTTACTACGTATTAAAAACTCCCTTACAGTTTAAACAATGTAATTAAGTAAATGGCAGCATTGTTTGTGACGTCAACTGGTCCGTCATCTGGAATTATCCTACTCTTTGTCCGAAGAGAATACCAGGTTTCCTTATACCATGAATTTATCATGTTTCACTTAAGTTCAAACAGTCTAATAAAATTAATATTCAAACTTCAACTCACCTGCGTGATACTCCAGTAGCGATCCAGCGATATAAGACACAGGTTCATAATAGATGCTGTACACAATAACACATCCATCGCGGAATGTATCTCACACCACCAAAACCCGAAAATCCAGTACCCCATCAGCTCATTGGCCAATGAGAACGGCATTATCACGAGTCCCAGAAAAAAATCCGACACTGCTAGGGAAGCTATGAACCAGTTCTGAATGTTCTTCAACGCTTTCTCTGTCACTATCGCGATTATCACTAACATATTGCCAACTACAACCATTATCATTAGAACCGTCACAACCACTGAAGCTATTATAATATGAGCTGGTGAATACCCACTTGGATACTCATTTTTGAGTACGAGTAACGTTTCGTTCGAAGTGTAATTTTCTGTAGCGTTGGAGATCTGAAGGGCCAAGAATTCTTCCTGGCTTAGTAGAGTTGGTATGGCGTATGTTGAGTTCAATCCCAAAGTACTGTTTGTGCCATTGTAGTGGGTACTCATCGTTGTTTGCGCCACCATAGCCGTCACATTCGGTACCATCTTGGTTTTATGACGTCACGTTTTTTATTTTATTTTTAGAATTGGAACTAGCTACGACGTTTTATAAAAGATCGGTTTTGACAATTATTTGGCCCCGTATTGCGAATACGAATTTAAATATCGCGGTAATTATTGAAGAACATATTGCCTATAGGAACGGAATTCATATTTCGAAACTACGAACTTTTTAAAATTATAATTCTTCTTTTTAAAAATTATCCTAGCTTTTTACAACAGATGCTTTTTACAGAATTACTTTTTTATTTAATACCCGTTTTACCGAACCATTTTGCGAAGAATACGGTAAGCATTATTCGGTTAAAGATAATATTATTTTTATACAAAATCTACTGAACGTTTTAATATCAAATTACGAGAAAATCCAATCCGTTTATTTACAAAAATATATGCAATAAAAAATAAATTCCACAAAACACGTGCTACGAAGGCTTTACCTAATATTGCTCTTGGACGAAAACCGGTAAAAAAACATGTACTGAAAAAAAAATGCGCAAATAAATAAAACCGTTAAAACCTACGCACGGCGACACACAAAAAAGCTCTACACTAGAAGCGTTTCCGGTTGGTTTATTTTATAGAGTCGAAAAACCGGTACAGCGTCATCGCGTCCCCTTTTTCTTTCTTCTGTCCCAAAACCGGTGAGATTTGGCGAACATTTTGACGTTTTTCCTTTTTTTTCACATTTTGTTTTTTTTAAGACGTCATGTTTTTTTCGCGTGTGACTGGCTACTGGTTTACGGCCATCAATAGAGATGATGGATTATTATCAAACGTTGCGTGTGGACTGAAGGCGTCTAAAAACTATAATTTTCTCTATTGTCGTCCGTTGTCGGCTGGTACCTGTAATGAGGAAAATGACATGTTAATTGTTATAAACCTGTAACTCATCTTTATTTCTCTCGTGACATGGGTTTAATAGTTTGCTGGCATTGAAACCTCGTAACAGCCTGTGACAATAAAAGTAATTGAGATTTATATTGTAATCGATGGGCAGCCATTTTGATTTTACATTGTCAATCTTGCGACTACAAAGTAAAATGACCAAAGCAAATAAATAAATTATGATATTATATATAGAAAATCTAGTCTCGGATAGGGTTTGACACTGTGACCTTGGATTTCCATTTCATCCCGCTCTACCAACTAAGCAACCGCAGTCACAGAAGAGTAAATGGCTAGGGAGCGGCAGCGACTTTCCCAAATCAGTGACCGCAGCCTTCCAACTTTTATTAATCGTATCATATAAGCCGTGCGTTTAAAGAAACGATTTGAAAATGGCGTCGGCTCGCTTCGTGATTGGTCCGCCTCGCATGCGTGCTCGCTCTACATAATAGAGAGTGAGCGAGAAAGCATGCGAGAGTCGGCCATTAATAGCTCGTTTCTTTATGTGCACGGGTCATAAAAGTCATTGTGAAATATTGTGTGAAAAACTCTGACATAACTTAAAAAAAATATTTGTCTATTAATAATTTCTACAAAACGTTAAAATAATTAATTAAATTTTATTGGTCCTTAATGGGCGCTTTTCCACTAGACGCACGGCACCGGCACGGCGACGATCACGTGACAATACCTATGACATGCCGTGCCGGTGACGTGCCGGCAAGTGGAAAAGCGTGTCATATAATTTCGTTGATTTTCATACATTATCTCATCCACGATACCGTCGACGGTACCGTGCCGTCGCCGTTGCCGGTGCCGTGCCGTCTAGTGGAAAAGCGCCCATTTCATTTGAAGTTAAAAAATACTGTGGGTCTTATGAATAATTTATAACCACAGTGATTATTGTTACAATTAGTTTATAATTAACAGAACTAACTGAATTATTTATAGGAGCAAATTAAAGAAAAAACATTGACAGTATTTGACAGCATAAATCAAATCACTCAATTTTGAAGGCAGAATTTTTTAGCTTTTATTTCATTATTCTAAAAATACTTACTAAATCCACATTGAGATTATGATGAGAAATAAGGCCCGTATTTATAATCAGCTCTCAAGAGTAACAGCGAGTTTGAGTTCGTGTCAGAAATGTCATTTCAGTACAAAACGACCTGTCAAATCCATACTTAATATTGCTCTCAATCTTGAGATCGCTTTATAAATACGAGCCTAAAAAACACTAAACAAAATATCGTTTAGAAAGTTTTCAAAAGAAACAAAGAAGAATACGCGAAGAATGAAAAGTTAGTACAAATGTTTCGCAATTAGAATTTCTTGTGATTTTTTCGATTTAATTCTTTCAATTCTTTTTTGTTCGAAATCTGAAAGTTGGTCTCATTAGTGTGGGGTCGTATCTAATGAAATTAACAAAGTTATGTACTACAAAGATTTTGTTACATTCTTGGGCTGCAAAAATCTTTTTAAAAGATATTATTATTTTTCGTTATTTTCTACATATTTTCCATAAAATCACGCTTAATATCCCGTACGGTGTAGGAAGTGTGTCAATGATGACTTTGAAAAGATATTTCAGAAGGACTGGTGCATTGCTTAAGTGATCATAATTTAACTGAAAAAATTGAATAAAAGAAATTAGCCAAAAGCGTGTCGGACACGCCCATATTTAGGGTTCCGTAGCCTTATATGTTTACTTATAACAACATACTTATCTTCAAAATTTGGTTTCAAGCTTATACAAAAGCTATTAAGGATTATTTATACCTTTACAGATGAATTTATTTTTGTTGAAACGGTTTTCCCTTCATATTTCGAACTATAAAGAAAGTTACCAGAAACTCCTATCAGTTTGCGTTGAGTTGTCCCTCATGCCTGGTGTTTTAGGCCCGTATTTATGATCAGCACTTGAGACTGACAGCGAGTTTGAGTGCGTATCAGAAATGTCATTTCAGTACAAAATGACCTGTCAAATCCTTACTTAATATTGCTCTCAATGAAATCTTGAGATCGCTTTATAAATACGAGCGTTAATGTCCTTTCGGGTCGTTGTTCGACTCGAAAATCCACTCGCTAAGAAGAAGAATGTCCTTTACACCAAATATTTCAATGAATTCGGCAATTGGCTGTTTCGTTTTACTACAAATGGTTGTAGTAAAACGCTCAATGGCCGAAATGAAAGGACAATTCGGGGATTGCGCGTTTTGCATTTCGCGATTTGCCAATCCGCGAAGTGTGCCTTTTTTCCGGCCTATGGGTGATTACAGGGATTGTGCGTAACATATGTATATGTATGTATAAGGTTTACTGCATAATCAAGACATACTTCCTTCACATAAACAAATTGCTTGCACAGCTATTTCCATGCAAGAGGGAATCTAGGGATCCATTAATTTTCTTGTACAACAAAGCACAAAATTTTGCTGCTGTTGAAACAGTCCATCACGTCTAGAACACCCCGCGCTTAACATGTTCACTACCGAGTAGGTATGCAATTTCACTACCTTTTTAGCATTATACTGGGTGTAAAAATTAGATGACCAAATTTTAGGGTATGATTGAACGTAGCTATGGTCCGTATTTATAATCAGCTCTCAAGAGTGACAGCGAGTAAGAGTTCGTATCAGAAACGTCATTCCAGTACAAAATCACCTGTCAAATCCGCACTCAATATTGCTCCCAATCTTGAGATAGCTTTATAAATACGAGCCTATGATACTGAACAAATTAACAAACGAATGAAAAATTAAAAAAGGGTCACCAATACCAAATGACTCGACCAACTGGCACCATTGTATAGAAGATTTCTGTTTGCACTATGTTCCTTGGGGAAAATTGTTCAGTTTTATGAGTAGGTTAACATCCTTTTGACAGCTAATTTTAAATAGGTACTCTTTGGGGCATGGCAAATAGGAAGCGGTGCGGCGTCGTTGCGTCGCCGATGCGTCGTTTTTGTATAGAAAGTTCAAATCAAGCTGCGCTGCGCAGACGTAAATTACATACGAAATTGACGCGCCTCCGCCTCGCCCGCGCCGCACCGCTTCCTATTTGCCATGCCCCTTACATAGCAACTGCTTTACATTTCAAGGTATGTACTTTAGAGCAAGTTGTTCAGTTTCATGGGTACGATCGTACTCTAAAATATGATCGGCATTTTTTTTTTATACTTCCATGCTGGACTGGGAGCGATAGAAAAACATAGAATGTGCCAGCTGCATCTCCTCCCGGGCATGCTGTAAAAACCAGCTAAGGGATTCGAGGGTTTCAATATATTGTAATTTAGGCGATGAGCTGACAACCTGTCACTACAGCAATATACAGGTCTATCTTAAACAACCCTCAAAACTTGTCAGACGTGGCGAAACGACCTTTGTTTAGGTTGTTTACGCTCTGCCTACCCCATTAGGGATAAAGGCGTGATTATATGTATGTTTTTTTTTTACTTTGTATAAGGTAGCCCTTAGTTTTGCTACTTGGCAGCAGTCGACAGCGAGTGTGTTGGGCGCGTAGCTGACGGACAACCTCTACGTCCAGAATTGTCGTTGATGGATCGCGAGCTTAACGTATATGCAGCTGCTAAAACTAGCAGAGACTAGTTAACAGGAGTGGATATCCAAATAAATAGCAAAGTCTCATCATGTTAGTCTGTGGGCCAGACATGATTTTGCCCTGTAGTTCCGTATCCTGGAATGTCACTCAAAGATTAAAAACACGTTTCCTACCTACCTCTTTGTGTATAATATTACAATATAGCAACTTAACGTATATGTAGCTACTAAAACTAGCAGAGACTAGCTAACGGGAGTGGACTGCGTATATTCAAATAAAAAATAGCAAAGTCTCATCATGTTAGCCTGTGGGCCAGACATGATTTTGCCCTGTAATTCCGTATCCTGGAATGTCACTCGAAGTTTAAAAACACGTTTCCTACCTACCTCTTTGTGTATATTATTACAATATAGCAAAGTCTCATCATTGTAGTCTGTGGGCCAGACATGATTTTGCTCCGAAATTCCGTATTCTGGAATATAAGACTTCATTCGTAGTTTAGAAACACGTTTCCTACCTACCTCACAAGGGTATCAGGCGTGATTTGTGTACATATAATATTATTTTATTATAAGCTAGCAAAGTCTCATCATGTTAGTCTGTGGGCCAGACACGATTTTGCTCTGAAATTCCGTATCCTGGAATATGATTAGACTTCAACCGGAGTTTAGAATCACGTTCCGGAAGTGTTCCTGATTTCCTCCGAGCTCAAACTTGGGTGTTAGTTTTACATAGGTACCTACGTGCACTTGTTGCTACTTACCAAAGCTGACTTGATACAAAATATACGGGGTGTAAGGGCCAGCTTCCCGCAATATATAATAGAGTCAACGAAAATGAACAACTTATGATGTTTTGTATTGTAAACTTACTTGTACTTGTTTCACAGTTTTTATTTTGAACCAAACTAGTTTCGCTTACATAAGCATCTTCAGGAGTACATTAGCAAACACACGGTTACTATTTGTATTTAAATCATAAATACAAATAATAATCGTTTATCCTAATTACGATTGTATGAAATTTTCATTTAAAATGAAAACAAAATAAACGAAACAAAAAGAAGTTTAACGAACAATTAAAATGGTGCTAAATCAGAAATAACGTTATAAACTCATAAAACAATGATTAAGCAAATCTTTTGTTTTACATATATACATATGTATAATCACGCCTTTATCCCTAATGGGGTAGGCAGAGCGTAAACGACCCCCACAAAGGTCGTTTCGCCACGTCTGACAAGTTTTGAGGGTTATTCCAGATGGATCTGTATATTGCTATTAGTGACAGGTTGTCAGCCCATCGCCTAAATTACAATACTAAAACCCTCATATCCCTTAGCTGATTTTTACAGCATGCCCGGGAGGAGATGCAGCTGGTACATTCTATGTTTTTCTATCACTCCCAGGCCAGCATGGAAATTAAGTTAAAGCTTTTGTTTGACACCCTTTATTTCTAAGTATTTCGTGTTTGTAACACAGGGTCTGATTTTGTTCGGTGTAGGCAAGGGGTCAATTCTAGATGTTTCATTTTCTAAATTTAAACTAGACCTAGGGTAGAATCATGATCTTCTTGTAATTCGTGCTATAGGCAACGAGGCCAGAAAAATCTCATTTCAAATAATTAAAATCCGAAAATTTGAGATTCGAAAGTGTATTTCTTTCTTATTTGTTACTCTTTCAGGCTAAAGTTGACTGATATTTTCTAATTAACAATTATTTATATTAATAATCTCTTCTTAACAAAAAATTGAGATTTTATCTCTATATTTTTATTAAATATCATCTTACAGCTTAATAAAACAGGTAAAGTGTTTTTTTATTAGTCCTAATATTCTCTTGATTGGCCTTAAATTATTTTAACTTATTTTTTTTTACCTAATTCTCTTTAACCTGTTTAATAAAATACAAGATTTTACATAACGCAATACGTTTTTATTTATTCCAAAAAAATGTGAAGAGATATTACCTACAGTATTATTATTTAGAAAATAATCTTAGGCCCGTATTAATAATCAGCTCTCAAGAGTGACAGCGAGTTTGAGTCCGTATCAGAAATGTCATTCCAGTTCAAAATTACCTGTCAAATCCGCACTCAATATTACTCTCAATCTTGAGATCGCTTTATAAATACGAGCCTCAGCCACGTTCAAGTCCCAAAAACACTAACATCAGCGTGAATCAAATAAGAAAATCACAAAGACATTACCAAGAAAAGTGTCTATTTCGACAACATATCGGCAAAAAACTGTATCATTACATGCCATAAAATTTTATGAACCTCCTTTTTTGCAACGGGAAGAACGAATAGGTAGTGAATGTGATAATTTGTCAAAAGAATAGACCTTGTAGTCGATAGTTCCCAAAGAAGGACGTTACGTCACGCCTGTGTCATTTACAGGGTAGACAGAGCGTCAAAAACCTTATTAAAGGACGTTTTCGCCAAATCCAGTCAGTTATGGCGTAAGCGATATACGTTTACAGATTTTCGCTTAATCTTGAGATCGCTTTATAAATACGAGCCTTAATCTAATCTAATCTAAGGTAAGATCTTTTTTGTCCGCCATCTCACTTAATGAGATGTGATGATGCCGACTAAAAAATTGTGTTATTTAAAATATTATAATGGTACTGGCAACAATATTCAGGTAAACCTCCACTTAACCTTCAAGTTTAAAATAAAACAGTATAAAGGACAGGTAAGGCGCATGGCAAAAAGGAAGCGGTGCGGTGCCGGTGCGTCGCCGTTGCGTCGTTTTTGTATAGAAACTTCAAATCAAGCTGCGCTGCGCAGACGTAAATTACATACAAAATCGGCGCGCTGGCGACGCACCGGCACCGCACCGCTTCCTAAATGCCATGCCCCTAAGTATGTTACGGATCCAGGTCCACAAAGAATTTTGTGGTTCTGGAAATATTTTCAACGTCCTGGTAATTTTGAGGTTACCTTTTAGTACGTGAAAAGCAAGAGAATAGAGTCTGTGCGAAAAGAGAACAGGCATGGAATTTGAGGGCGCGCATTTGTATTTAATTAACTGTCGCTTGGTCGTGTGGCAGCTTTTCTACATTAAATTTTGGAGGTTTTATGTCAAAGACCTAGGCATAAACCCAACACAAACAGCCGTGGGTTAATTAATACAAATGTGCGCCCTCCAATTCTATGCCTGTTCTCTTTTCGCACAGACTCTACCAAGCTAGGGATGTTTTGCATGCAATTTTTTTTCTAGTAGTAGATTTTATGTAGTGGTGCGACGAAGTCTACTTTGCTTCTCTTCCTATAAAGTGGGTTTTCGAACCGATGAACCCTAGTTGTAAGCAGTGGGATGACGTAGGGGTAGGCTAAACGAAACGGGACAAGATAGGATAAGATGGGTAGTTCTTGTCTCGACTCTAAGGCTCGTATTTATAATCAGCTCTCAAGAGTGACAGCGAGTTTGAGTTCGTATCAGAAATGTCATTTCAGTACAAAACGATCTGTCAAATCCATACTTAATATTACTCTCAATCTTGAGAGCGCTTTATAAATACGAGCCTAAGGGTCGTATTTATAATCAGCTCTCAAGAGTGACAGCGAATTTGAGTTTGTATCAGAAATGTCATTTCAGTACGAAACGACCTGTCAAATACAAACTTAATATTGCTCTCAATCTTGAGATCGCTTTATAAATACGAGCCTTAATTATTTAACATTAATCATGTTTCTAAATCAAGTTTTAGCTATTAGATATGAAAACACAATGAAATAAGTAAGTAATTTTAGCTAAACAAAACATCATTCAATCGCTCATCACAAACATCGCTCGCGTTTCATGTCCATTCTATCTGAAAATTACTTTACATACGAAACGACCTGTCAAATACAAACTTAATATTGCTCTCAATCTTGAGATCGCTTTATAAATACGAGCCTTAATTATTTAACATTAATCATGTTTCTAAATCAAGTTTTAGCTATTAGATATGAAAACACAATGAAATAAGTAAGTAATTTTAGCTAAACAAAACATCATTCAATCGCTCATCACAAACATCGCTCGCGTTTCATGTCCATTCTATCTGAAAATTACTTTACATACATACATACATAAAATCACGCCTGTATCCCTAATGGGGTAGGCAGAGCAAAAACAACCTAAACATAGGTTGTTCCGCCACGTCTGACAAGTTTCGAGGGCTAATACAGATGATGATTATGTATATTGCTATAGTGACGGGTTGTCAGCCCATCGCCTAAATTGCAATACACTGAAACCCTCGATTCCCTTAGCTGATTTTTACAGCATGCACGGGAGGAGATGCAGCTGGCACATTCTACGTTTTTCTATCACTCCCAGTCCAGCATGGAAGCAAATTACTAAAAAATTACTTTTTCCCACTTTCACCTCAAAAAGAGCACATTTCCCGCCTAAATTCAGTGAGGAAAAGGCCATTTTATTCTTAAGAGAGACCAAGTAGCTTTTTAATTTTATTAAATGAGGCAAAGGTATGTCATTTTTTGTTTTTTTGTTTTTTTTAATTGGTCTCTTGGGGGTGCGTTCTGAAAATTGATGCAACCTAAAATTTTATTTTGTAAATTATTTTGTTACGTTTTACTGTCTTGTAAAGTATTAAATTTTAATGTTTAAATATATTATTATTGTTGTAATTAATTTGATTTGTATTAAAAAGATAAAATTAATAACATTACATGCTAATTTTAGAATAATTTTACGTCTGCTTAATTTATTTTTTAAGTGTTGTTGCAATTTCCGAACGCAACTTTTCCAATAAAAAAGTAATAATTTCACACCTCAATATTTTTTCACTGAAAGTGGGAAAAGTTGTATGTATCACACGAGAGCGAATTCATTTACATCTCGTGCTTTGAATCCTTCGGTGAGCTCAGGATACTATTTTTTAATCACTCGCTACGCTCGTGATTCAATTTTAGTATCCTTCGCTACCTCAGGATTCAAAATCAGCACTCGCAGTAAAAACGAACTTCCCTCTCTTGTTGAACAAATAACTATACACTACAGACTTATCTTGACGGAGGGAAAAACCGATTCTAAGACAAAAGCGGGTTGTTGTTTCGTGGTGCGGGTTCCGTATTTGTAAACGTGGCTTGGAAAGAAGGACGAATTTGGATAAAATTTTGCGTAAAGAACATGGTAACATTATTCTTTTATGTGCTGAAAATTCTTTCCTATGGGAATATATTTGGTCACCCTGAGTAAGGGTGAAATGAAGTGCTCCTTATTTCAATATAAAAAGCAGGACATGCGCTCCGAAGCAAGGAATGATCATAGCTACCTTGTCAGACAATTAAAATGAATCAGCTTGCGTTTTATTGGACAAATTGGGAACAATCTCGTGATGTGACTGCGTATAACAATGATTTTCAGGAAATAAAAAAAAACCTTTTCCATACCAAATTACCACCTCAATCAGACAATTTGTATGGGAAAGGCAAATTAGAAAAATATGTATAGGTATGGGAAATCAGAAAAATATGTATAGGTAAAAAAAAAATTATTGCCACGGAATCCTAAAAAAATTCAATAAAAAACCCACCGATTGTATTCAACATCACGCCATTGTGTCGAGACAATTTCTCACGGAGCATTCGATGGAAAGTATTATAGGAACTTATTTCATACTTATAAGAGTTTTAATGATCACTGTGGAGGGGTCCTTGTCGTATATTTTTCAAATTCAATGAGTGTTGAGAAAAGTTTAAGTGTTATAGAAAATGATAATAGAATATGGTGAAATACGGAAAAATTACTAGGGAATATGTAAAATTAAATAAGTAAAATTTCTTCCATGCTGGACTGGGAGTGATAGAAAAACATAGAATGTGCCAGCTGCATCTCCTCCCGGGCATGCTATAAAAACCAGCTAAGGGATTCGAGGGTTTTAATGTATTGAAAAGGCGATTTAAATGTATAGAAATACACATGACCATCTGAAATAGCCCTCAAAACTTGTCAGACGTGGCGGAATGACCTTTCGGTCGTTTTCGCTCTGCCTACCCCATTAGAGATAAAGGCGTGACTTTATGTATGTATGTATGTAAGTAATAAGTAAAATAATATAGAAATTTCTAAAAAGAAACTGACTTGCTGTAAAGTATCTCCTGTTTATATATATCTAACTACATCGTCGAACGAGATAATTTCCTGAAGCCGACGCCTATTCCTGTAAAAGGACAAAGATTTGATAAAGTTGGTGACGTCACAGTCACAGCCTCACCACCCCTTTGTCCTCTCAGCTGTCCTCTTTTAAGGATGTGGTCCAAGTTATAGAATTTCAAAGAAATATAAACTACTTAGGCTCGTATTTATAAAGCGATCTCAAGATTGAGAGCAATATTAAGTTTGGATTTGACAGGCCGTTTTGTACTGAAATGACATTTCTGATTCAAACTCAAACTCGCTGTCACTCTTGAGAGATGATTATAAATTCGGGCCTTAGTCTGTCATTTTGTGAACGGGATGCAGCTTCCAATATCCTTGAGAATTGACCCTAATTCCAGTAAATGGGATTGTGAAATTCAGTAGATGGAATGAAGGGATTGCACAATTTACTAATCTGTAAAATTTTACCATCATGACATGACTTTAGTCTTATATTTTTAATAAAAGATATTCAGATAATATATGCAACAAAATGTATGGGATACATAATTTATTATCTATTATATGTATCCCATACATTCATGTATCCATTCAGGACTCATAAAATAAGTATGACATTAATATTAATAGTAAAAAATGAGAGCCAATAAAACAAGATTTTAGTTTGCTGGTAACCAAAATTTAATAAAATACCGTTTGCCATTTTTCTTAATAATATTAGTACAATTTTTTCGTGCAGCAAACATTTGCGTTAATGGGGTTAAAAACTGAGAACTATATGGCGCCACTGACTGTTGAGTGTTCCTTTTTCCTGTGATTGGTCAGTAATATCAATATCAATGTCAGTTTTGTGTCTTCTCATTGGTCTCTTTTGGAACACTCAACAGTGGCGCCATCTGCAATTAGCTTTGCGTTTTTATCCCCATTGGAGTTATACTATACATCCTTATCCACAACTTTCATTTTCTGTAACTTATTCCACACCCCAGGAATCCAGGGGCCGTCGTATAACGTCGGACGATATTAAAAATGATAAGTATTTGACCCGGCCTTAAGACCGCCTTATTGGTAAAGATTTGGAGGTAGATTTAAAAAAGAGATGATCTATGACGAAATTCAATTCTTAATTCTTAATTAATGGCTTATGTGTAGTCACAATTCTGCCAATGGTGCGAATTCAGGACGCACTATTACTAGTTCTAATTCTTAGTAGCACTGTCACTTTCTTAAATTTGACATAAGAACAGGATAGCAAACAAACACGTGACTTTGACATTCCTAATTTGACGTACGGCGCTTTAAATAAAGAATGACCATAGAGCGTGCTCACTAATTCTACGTAATTTAAGCAGTCTTATGTCAGATTAGGAATGTCAATGTTATGTGTTTATTTGCTATCTTGTTCTTATGTCAAATATAAGAAAGTGACAGCGCTACTAAGAATTAGAATTAGTAACTGGACGGCGTGAATCGAGGCCAATGTCACGTAAATTATTGATAAAATTATATAAGGAAGAGTCTAATATTGAGACACGAGGAGTCTAAGATACCCTTCTGCTTCTCCTTCAAGAGGAAAGGTCCAGACTCCATGACGAAATTTTTTTTTTACCGACCAGAACTGTCACTGAAATGTCTAATTAAGTTTTTGGGGGGATAAGAGCAAGCATTTTTAGCTTTATTACGTTAAGGCGGAATTTCGGTGGATAATTTTCCTTAAATGTTTTAAGGGATAATCTATACTGTTATTATATTAAAATGAAGGAAGATCGAAATTATCGCTTAATATAAATATAATATAACGACCACAATATAATGAAAATCGATCTCTTAGCTGCACCGTCCTTATCAATCGAGAAACAATCTCTCAAAGTGATAAATTAACTTTTTGCTCTCCCGTCAGAATTGAACCCAAGCTATTTGGATTAAGAAACACAAGGTTCAGACCACTAAACTACAGAGGCAATTCTGCATTTACTAATAAAAATACATTTTGATATAAAAGTTACATTCCGGAATGGATCCACAAATTTTTTGCCCTTTCATATCAGCTTCAAAGGCACCGATAATTTTTTCGTAAAAATATTCCTTTATCAAAGGATAAGGTTATCCTAGAAAATGGGCATGTGTATCGAATAGTTTTTAGGGATGGGAACATTCAAAATAAATTAGGTACATAGTTTATCGATAGTGGGACTAAAGATTTAATAATATTTTTTTAAATAGATTTAGTCACAATTTGTGTTTTTGCAGCCTCTAATAACAATACAAGTGTTTTTATAAGAAAAATCTGTTATTCTGTTTGACACGAATTTTACATGCTTTATTGATAAAGTAACATTTTGAATGTTTAAGTAATAATTTGAGTAATTGATTTAATATTAGGAGTACATGCTACTAGTACTAAAACGGGTAACCCTTGACTCTAGTGAAGTCTAGATCAGGAAAGTCTAGGTCAGGAACATCAGAGACCGAATTGACGATGCAGCAAGCTCACCCTAAAAAAGCCTGTTCACTCTAACTTTGAAGAGTTGAGGGCTGTATGGGTATGCATTTGGAAACACAGACGCAAGTAGTGACTTCCACTCTTTGAGCGCATTATGAAATATTAATGGAAGCGCTTAGTCCGAAATGGTGGGATATCAACTAGTGCTCCGAAAATATTTCATCCCAGATCCCAGCTCTACACTGAGTAATAATAATGCCTAGTAATACGTGATTCCACCATCTACCGATCAAAGTTCAGCTTATAACCAATCTGTATTATTACGGGCCCGTTAGGTTTAGTTTTTATCAAAGGTATTGCTATGCGTTTTTTCGTTATTCTTTCTTTTTATACAACGTGTAACAGATAGGGTATATGGATCCTAAAATGAGGTGGTTCATTTACCTGATGGTATTGTATAACATTTACCAACTCTCCCAGTAGAGACACAAATAATGAAATGAAAACTACCTGCTATTAAAAACAAATACCTAATAAAAAACAAATCGCCCAATAAAAAACAAAACTGCCGCAGCCGACGATTGACAGCTGTCAACTCCAGAATGCGCGGGAACTCGGTGATACCCGTAATGACAATTCTAGTCTATTGCAAAATTTTTCAAGTACTCCAACACCCTCTACAAAGGCACCTATCACCATAGACCAAATCAGTCAACTACTTGATACTAAACTAAAAACGCATATCAACCGCGTCTTTGAAAAAATTGAAGCAACAAAATTATCCTTACAAAGCGAGATATGTAGTGCAATTGCGATTTTGAGAGAACAAATGGAAGGACAAGTATTAACTATAAAAGAAGACCAGCATAAAATTCAAACTGAGTTGAATCAATTAGATGGAAAAATAAGAAGCTTAGAAGCTGAAAAACAAATACTTAAAGCAGAACTAATGAAGATACAGAAAATAGATACAAATATAGAGATAAAAGGATACGAGCATGATTTTGAGAGATCAAAAAAATTTATACTATACGGACTAGACGAACTGAACGGAGAAACAGAATATAGTTTACACGATCGAATCCTATACGCCTTCCGGGAAATAATGAACGTCGATCTGCTGGGCTACATAGAAAATATAACAAGACTTGGTAAAAGAGGAAATCGAAGACCAATCATGGTGGAACTACTCAGCAAAAGAATGGTTAAATACATACTTCAAAACAGTTATACCTTTCAAAACACCGGTCTAGCTATAAATGAGTTTTTAGATGGGAAATCACTAGAAGTCAGGAACCGATTACGTGAAATATTAAAAGATGAGAGGAAAAAAGGGAAGCATACAGTTATAAGGAACAATAAACTTTACATAGATGGAATAGAATATCCAGGAAACGAAGCAACAGGAAAAATAGAAACCAAAGAAAAACAGATCGAAACAACACTAATTGAAAAGAACTTAACGAGACAAGAAACATTGAAGATACCTCAGAAGAAACACCCAGAGCAACCAAAATCTAGACCAAGAAATGGTGATGGCACCTTTCGCAAGAACTTTTGAGATCCTTTTTCAAAATACCCAAAGCCTTACCAACAAGGAACACACACTAGAAGCGTACGCAGAAGAAAAACAATTCCAAATAATGTGCATAACAGAGACATGGATAAAGGATACACAAAAGGGACTGTTTGAGATAAGAGGGTACGATTGTGCAGCAAGTTTTCATAGGAAACATTATAGAGGAGGCGGTTCCGCAATATTTATTCGAGAAGGTATAGGTTATACAGAAAGGAAGGATCTGGAAAATCTATCAGTCGAGTACATAATTGAATGTTGTGCAGTAGACATTCCATCGCAAAACCTTCTACTGATATGTATTTACAGACTAGACCGTAATATAGACGTTTTTCGCAAGTTCATACGGGCACTTTTAGACATAATAAGGGCTAAAGATTATAAAAAACATATTGTCATAGGAGGAGATTATAATATAGATATGAACCCCGAACCAGTTACAAATATAACTGAAAAATTAAAATTACGAAAAGAACTCACCGACTATATGCTTTCATCTAATCTTCGTCTAGTTGACGACCCTACTATAATGACCAGAATAACTGAATCAACTGCAACATGTATTGACCTAGTCTTTACAAATAAAACGGACACCTCAGTTAAAGTTGAAAAAACCGGTATATGTGATCATAGAGGTATAATATTTAAATTTAAAAGTAATAAAATCCAACCGACTAGAAATATTTGGTATAAAAAAGTACGCTCATTTACTAACAAAAATCTAATCGAGTTTAGAAAATCCTTACAAACTGTTGACTGGGACAAAGTTCTAAATGATGATAACGATATTAACAAAAACTATAACCAATTTAATGTAACGTTAAAAAACATTCTAAACAAAACAATTCCAAAATTAAAAATTAAAATAATGATAAAGAAGAAAAAATCTTGGCTTACACGAGGGTTAAAAATATCTTGCAAACATAAAAGACTCTTCAAAATACTAGTTAATCAGTCAAATAACACTATCTTGAAAAAATCTTACAAAGCTTACGAGAAACTATTAAAAAAATGTGTTACTACATTAAAAAAACAGACTTATACGAATCAAATTAGAAAATCGGATAATAAAAATAAATCAATGTGGAATGTAGTAGGTCAAATTACTAACAAAAATAAAAACAATTTAAAATCATTTAAAAATTTAACTTTACAAAATACTAATCAAACACTAGTAGAATCACCACCTGACGTAGCCGACACGTTCAACAAGTACTTCGCCTCGGTGGGTGAATCATCGCGCGGAGCGAGTGGCGGCAGCGGCCGGCCGGCGCGAGCGCCTACCACTAGCTCAATTTACTTGTACCCTACAAACGAACGCGAAGTGTATACTGTTATAAAGCGAATGAAAAATAAACTTAGTTTTGGTCCAGATGAATTACCACCAAAAATCATTAAATTTTGCATAAACGAGCTATTGAAACCTATGACTTACCTAATAAATCAATCTTTTATGGAATGCCGCTTCCCGGATAAATTAAAAATAGCGAAGATTAGGCCCTTACTCAAAAAAGGTGGTAACTGCCACGACCCCAGTCAGTATAGGCCAATTGCGCTATTGTCTTCAATATCAAAAATTTTCGAAAAAATTATGTCCATTAGATTGCAGTCTTTCTTTGATAAATTTGATGTATTAAATAAAAGCCAGTTTGGTTTTAGAAAGAATTCTTCAACGACATTAGCAATAACATCTTATATACAATTAGTATTAGAAAATATTAATAATAAAAACCACACTTTAGGTATCCTATTAGATTTGACAAAAGCGTACGACAAAATTTCCCATAAAATACTATTAAATAAGCTGTTTAACTGTGGCATTCGCGGTAACGCATACTATTGGCTCGCTTCATATTTACAAAATAGGCAACAGTTTGTCCAAATAGAAAACTTTGATCACGACACGGGTGAGATCGAAACAGTAAATTCAACAACGCTCACTATAAACAGTTCAATTCCGCAGGGCACAGTTTTAGGCTGTATTTTTGTTCTTAATATACGTTAACGATTTACCGGACGCACTAACAACCCCGTGTGTAATGTTCGCGGACGACATTTCTTTGCTAATTACTTGTCGAGACGAATCTACGTGTAATGAACAGCTGTTATTCCATTATGATGCCGCAAACAAATGGATAACCGAACATAATCTAGAAATAAATCTTAAAAAAACTAAAATTATGCAATTTAGACCACCACAAAAATCGGCACTCGACTTAAACCTCACTGTCCAAAATAATAACATTGAAGAAGTAACTGAGTTCAACTTATTAGGCGTGACAATTGATTCACACACAAACTGGAAAACCCACATACAAAAAATTAAATCTAAATTATCGCAGTTTACATATGCCTTAAGCGTCATAAAAATGAACACAAACATTAGCACCGCGCTCACAGTGTACTATGCTTATGCTTACTCATGGTTGAAGTATGGTATAATCCTATGGGGAGAAAGTACAAATCTCCATGACATTTTTGTTATGCAAAAGAAATGTTTACGCATAATTTACAATATCCGCCCCAGACAAAGCTGTAAACCATACTTCAAGAAGTATCAATTACTTACACTGCCTAGCATATATATCCTAGAAGTAGGTACATTCGTCAGAAAGAACTTGCATCTTTTTAAACAAGTTAAAGATATTCACAACCGTAATGTACGACGCAAACATGATCTCGCGTCATTGCCAAGTAGGATGGAGATGTTTACACAAAGCCCGTTTAATAGATTTATTAAAATTTACAATAAAATACCCAAAAGCATAAAGTCTGAGGAGAAGGATAATGTGTTTAAAAATCGACTAAAGCAATTGTTATTAAAAAATAATTATTATTCTGTAGCAGACTTTATGAAGGATAAATTTTAGTATTTAAATTATTGTTTTGTTCTAATGGATTTAATATTTTAAAACTAATATTTTAAAACTATTTATTGTACTAAATTTTAACATTTGAATTAATTTTACACTGAATCATTAAATTATAGGAACACGCATGTGATATTTTAATTGATATGAAATTTTTATATTTGAGGTATTTTATAAATTTTGATATTATTATGACTATTGATCGAATTTTACTTTTTCAAAGGAATTTTATTAGTATAGGAATTTAAAGTTTCTTTTTTGTTTATTATGTATTAGCAATATTTTAAATTGCAGCATGATAATTGTTATTTTATGAAAGCATGTTAATTAAATTAGACAGTAGTATTATATAAAATCATAAACATGTGAAAAATGTAAGCCCTCTGGCGCAATATTGCGATGCCCTGACAGGGTGTCACATCTAATTTAAACTACCATCTATTCGACTCTTAATTTAAGACTGTACATTATTATTTGTGACAATGCAATAAATAAATAAATACTAAATACTAAAAGACGTCATCAACATCATGACTGCCGCACAGCGTATTCTAACCGCGAGGGTATGAACCGTGTGATTCTGCGTTTCTGCTCCGATGCCTTGAGCCTTTGTGCCAAGTCCGTAGGCAAGGTAAATATACGGTTTTTTATCGTGGATACAAAGTCCATCATACTTACTTTTCAGGTTCAGGGCGGAAGAGACTGAAAATTGACACCTGTCAGAGTGACGTTGAAATAAAAAAAACTACACATTTTCAGAAGGATAAATCTTGCAGTAGCGCTCTAAGACTTATACGATTTAATTTTAAAGAGTGACAGTAGCAGTTTTATAGTGCGACCATCAAAACTGTTTAGGCGGCGATTTTAGGAACTAGAATTTGTCTAGGTTACACTGACAGCAATTGAAGCAATGACAGCTATAGTGGCGACGCGACAGGTGAACAGTTTTCGCGGTCGATCTGTAGGTTCATTAGTTTTGAAATCGCACCAATAATTGGTTCAAAATTAAAACCAAAATGGAATCAACAGAAGTTTCGTTTTAACGCTCGAATAAAAGTAAAACGAAACAAAACGATAATTCCCTAATCCCAATCTCTGCAGACTCGTCCTGATACCAATTTTCGCTGTAATTTTTTTAACAAAACGCCGGAAATTACGTGGCAATCTCTTTTGGGGGTTGGCAACACAGTAATTGACTTTGGAATCAACACCCAGAGAAAGAGCAGGAACGCACAGATTGCTTGAAAAGGTGGCCATTTTATTTTTTTGCGTGGCATAAGTTTAGATAGTTTAGGGACCTTTGTTGTACATTTGGGAAAATTCCAGGTCTTTCCACGTCTTTCACAGTTTTTTTAATGTAACACAGAAATAGAGTTTACTTTTTATGTTGCATAGTGGGTAATTTTTGATTTTTTATGTGAAAACTTCTTTACCGGCGTTGTGCAATTTTTGGGATGGGTAAAAAGTTTTCGGCCAAGTAAAATGGCCTATCCGCGACATATCCAGTGCGTTTTAGCAAGCTGTTTGGCGCCGGACTCCGGTGAGAGGGTTTATCATTATCTCGTCTTTTTCTTTTACCTATGGTAAATGATAGTTTACACAATGGTTTCTGAAATAAGTACTCTTCAAAACTTTTTTTATCACGCTAAAAATGGCATTCATAAGATGTATCAGGTACTTAGCCTACAGCCTACCCTATATTGAATAAAGGCATGATTTTTATCTACGTTTGTACCTACATTTTTTTCACAACAATAATATTATTCATAAGCTCATCATCACCGTATATAAACATAATATGAACACGTATGTCAGTCTGTCCTGTGCGGCAAGAACATCGCCTCTAAATAACTTATAAACCATGGTGTCTCACGTTCTTATACAGGAAAGGATTTAGGCAGGGGCGGTAATTTTATATTTAATACTTTCATGCTTGACTGAGTGCGATAAAAACATCGAATGTACTAGCTGCGGGAAGGGCATCCTGGTAAAAGCCACCAAACACAAATAGTCAGTAAAACAATAAGGTCTGCTGGTCGATTAATCAATTATATTTCGTCCACCAGCGGATGCTAGAGTCAAAACAAAGTGGAGTAAACAATACTGGAAAAACAATACGCTAAAAATGAAATATATGGAAAATAATTACATTAAAATACATGATAATTTTCATGAGTTAAGTCATATTTTTTGCACCTGCCTTGTAATTTCCATATGCCCTAAGGTAGACTGGTAGATAATGCCTTTGGCGTTAAGTCCACCCATGTACTATTTTTGTGCATAAAGTTAGATATATAAATAAATTAAGTTAAAATTGACATTAAAAATACGTAATACTAGGGGTGGCTTGGAGACCTTGATTTGTCCCTGTCCTTCAAGCAAGAGAATGTTAAGAATTCATAAATGTTACATGTTTTATTACGAAGCCAGGTTTGAGTAAAACGTGCATGACGCTTCTACGTCTTGAGGAAAATTTCAAATTTAACTCGCGGTGAAATATAACATCCAATTTATAATTCTTTTTGGACTCAAAAATGTACATATTTCACTCGCCCATTCGTTTTCGCATACCTAGCTATTTCAACCTAGCAAAACCAACAGCATTGGCTAATAATATTTTTTTGAATTACATAATATTTCTCAGCCAATCTTTCGTTTGCCTTATAAAAGCTTCCGTAATCTCAGTTTTTCCTTGTACAATTCTGTACAGCAATATTTTACTAAACCAATAGCCGAGCTTGCCATCACTCTGCTTTACTGCCGTGGAAATGTTAATCTCCTCAGATGACTCAGAAGCCTCACTTTATCCCATTTTATCAGCAACAGTCTTCTTCTGGAAATAAACCTGCCGCAACTAGGGCCCGTATTTATAATCAGCTCTCAAGAGTGACAGCGAGTTTGAGTTTGTATCAGAAATGTCATTTCAGTACAAAACGATCTGTCAAATCCATACTTAATATTGCTCTCAATCTTGAGATCGCTTTATAAATACGACCCTTAGAGTCACATTTGCCTTTATCACTATTGACAATTAAAAAGGCGACTGCAATACGAATACTGTCCATTGTGCTCTTATGGGAAGTTATCCAGCAACTTTTTAAGAAAATCGGAATAGACTATTTAGGTCCCATTCTGATCTGACAGCAACCTGACCGAAAATATATTTTTAGGCAACAAATTTTGTCACGGCTCGAAGCAGCAATAAAACCTTGCAGCCTACAGCATCTAAAATCCTTGCCCCAAATCTTGTTGTTTCCTATAAAATCCTGGACAGCTATTTATTATGGAACCAATCGCCCAGCCTGCCATCACTCCGCTTTACTACCGAGGAAATGTTAATCCCCTCAGCAGAGCCTCACTATATCATTCGATCGAATTACAGAATCGACCCCCCGGTTATTTATGAAGCAGTTTAGTTGTGAATTCCTCGAATTTGGCTGCAGAATAACCCCGCAAATGGATTGTGGACCGTTTGCGGGTTATGTAGTTTATTTTTTGTGGGTTTAAGGGTGTAATGGCAAGCGTGGTCAAGAGTTGTGCTTAAATGTACGAGAATGTTGCATACATTTCAGCTTTCAGCAAAACTTGACCTTCTTTGTATCATCAGCATTCTTCCTTTGTAAATCTATAAATATACTTTTAAATTATTTCTTACAAAAGGAAAATTTTATCAGCATTTAAGATATTGGCAATCTAAACAATAATTTTCTGACAACCTACTAATTGCTAAGCAGCAAAACTCTCTACAGTTTCTGTTTCTTGTTTTAGTTGATGCTCTGCCTACCCTGCAAAAAATAAAGTCGTGTCTATGTGAAGCATGTCGAGTTTCCATATTTTAGGATATATTGGCCTGTTTCGGTCATAATTTCATTGTTTTCGCAATAATAGATGAACGCTAACAACTCTGTTTGGTTTGTGCATATTTACAACGTTGTTTCGCGCCAAAATTGATAATTTATTGGATCAATTAATTGATATTGAGCAAAAAGGGATTAATGTTAAAGTACGAGGAGTACTTTAATAAGATATAGATAAGATAAAGACTCTGTCATGGTCATCGCTGACCTTTGTGTCTAGAGTCAAAAGCTAACCCATTCCAAATAAAAAAAAATAATAATCAGGACGTCAAACCTAAAGTCCTAAGGAACAATAACACAAGTACAGGAAATCGAACTCAATACATCCGCACAAATTTAACAATCAATCCCCAGAGGCAGACAATCAGTGACCCAAATTGTTCTTTTGAAGAGCATTCCACGATTCACCCCAAAGTTATTTAGCATTCCGAGCTCACATAAGAAAAATACTTACGTACTTTTGCACATAACCCGTATTGAATTGTATCGCTTTCTTTAATTTTTTTGCTAACACAATCTTCGATGTTTGCCAAAGGATTTGTATCTTTACTGCTCAATTTATATGATTTATTTTTGAGTGGATGTGGTAGGAGGAAATATGCTCCCACGTATGAATTTCTGATAAGTTTATGTAAGGGCTTTGTTATGCTCTTTCCGTTTTTTCTGCGGAAACTGGTGATTCTGGCAATTTTACATTCATATAATCACGCTTGTATTCCTTCCTGGGGTAGACAGAACATCAACCGCTCACTAAAAGTAAAAACCTGTTTGCACAGCGATTGCCAAAATCATTCAGGATGATTTGAGATACAATAGAATATGTTATGCTGTAGTGGCGTGGCAGTGGCCCTTATAATCGATATAAATTGCAATCTCCTCTTCTGACTTTAACAATCTTTACGAGCGTTAAAAATATACCTACGGTTTTCCCAGACAAACTGTACCTACAATAAATGGTAATATCGGTGCAGGTATTACAATCATCTCTCTATAACAACAACAATGCGAAGCTATCTGAAATTCCAAAGAAATAAAAATATGAATTTTACAAACAAAAGTACAGTATGAAAAAAAAGCTAGTTTAGAATTTCCGTAGCACTACTAAAACTTCGACACAAATGCCTAACCACTATCTAAATAGTACTAAAATACCAAAGAAAGAAAGAATCCACGTTGAACCTGCACCAAATATCGCAGGAACGTTTAATAGTTGTCGCTAACGACCGCCACGTGTTGCATGCGATGGCGTGCTTTCGCGTTCGCAGCAGGAAATAGACTTTATTTCCATAACAGTACGATAACTAAGGCAGGCATCTATAGTTTCATTCAATGAACTTTATACCCACCAACCAATTTAAGCTACAATAGATCTTCACAGGTCGCAGTGGCTGTTGGGCTGAAACGACCAACCCCTTCTAATCAAATCATACCCACCAACCAACCTTGGCCCTACCTGGCACCGTAGGTATACAGACCGAAACATCAGAGAGTGTAGTGTTATTTACTCAAGGCCTGTTTCCTGATCATGCACTTCCCTACAGGTTCTTAAATGCGTCCCTGACCCTGTCCTCCAGAAGGATTCGATGATCTGTCAAAAGGAAGAAGAAGAAGAGGAAAAGGAAGAGATTTCTTTTTAGAAATAAGCTGTACCTGTTGTGTCTTGATTTTATTTGTATTATCCTTTGTATTTTATTGTGTACAATAAACTGTTAAATAAATAAATAAATAAAAAAGGATTCGGTGAGTTTTTTAATTTGCCTAATGACCACCAGGATCGACTGTTTAGAGCTCTTGCCGTTCGAAGCAATGCCATCATTGTACTTGTATTTCAACCAAACGGATGCTCTACTGTTACGAAAAATAATCCTCCTGTTTTACTTTCTACGCAGTCAGCTAGGCGCAAACTCGCTTGCACTATATTTATTGCACTGAACATCGGAGCGGCTTGAAATGCAAGAAGCTCGTTAAGTGCCTTTGATCCTTTGCTTTATTTGTTATTTTCTGAATGTGAATGTAAAAGATTGAAAGAATTGAAATTGGTTGTAAAATACGGAAAGTTATGGAATTTCACTGAAAAGCATGTTAAAAGAAATTTTAAAAGATGAATTCAAAGATGGTTTAGTTGTGTTTTTGGATTTACTAAAGCATTTGACAGTGTAGACCATAAGCACTACCCATCATTTCATACAAACAATAGATTTTATGATAATCTGACACTTTCATCATAATTTGTATAGAAGATATGGAATTAAAAAAAAAACATAATCATCCTTCCAACCTTATACAGGATTTTTTTGTACATATTGGTAACAGTGGGCAGCAGGTCGAGTTACCACTTTAACAGACCAATTTATACTGGTAATACAGTACAACAGGTAGATATAACGAGTATATATTGGTCCGTTCAAGGCTCAATATTGGAGTAAATTTTCTTCATCAGTGATTTAACCAACATTATATAGAATTTATTCCTATTAAACCATAAGGCTGCAACAATAAATCCCCTTGACGTATAAACTAAATCAACTCCTTCATAAATCCCTACAGAATAATCGTGTTTCTCACAATATTTTCTCTAACAACGTTTTCTTTTTTCTCAACAACATAATTATGTCTGTTTATTTATTGCAGCGGCTCCCACGGGCACGATCCATTGCGCGCGGCACCCGGATAACCGGTTCCGTCTGGTTTGATCCGGACCAGGTCGTTTATAACTGGATTTACCAACGAAACGCCCAATCAGTGTGCAGCACGCTTTGTTTTAGGCGGTTTTGGTTAAAGAATTGCTTTGAACTAATCACTTTGATTTGTAAACCATCACTTTAAATATTAAAGCCTGGGATCAAAATTATTGCCGGAATTTTGAAAACATCTCTCGATTTTTTCATCTTGGTGAGTTTGTTCCTTTCTCGATCGACACTGCTGTCTTAAAGTCAAGAACTCATCCGAATATAAAAACGTTCAATATACAACCGTTAAGTGACAGTATACATACATACATAATAATCACGCCTTTATCCCGAATGGGGTAGACCTAAACAAAGGTCGTTCCGCCACGTCTGACAAGTTTTGAGGATTATTCCAGATAGATCTGTATATGTATTGCTAATAGTGACAGGTTGTCAGCCCATCGCCTAAATTACAATACTGAAACCCTCGGATTCCTTAGCTGATTTTTACAGCATGCCCGGGAGGAGATGCAGCTGGCACATTCTATGTTTTTCTATCACTCCCAGTCCAGCATGGAAGTATACATCAGTAAGGCCCGTATTTATAATCAGCTCTCAAAAGTGACAGCGAGTTTGAGTTCGTATCAGAAATGTCATTCCAGTACAAAATTACCTGTCAAATCCGCACTCAATATTGCTCTCAATCTTGAGATCGCTTTATAAATACGAGCCTAAATAAACCCGTATACGTAACCTAAACGTGTACCCGGTTAAGTTTACTACCAGTTTTTATGGACGTATTTAAGTTGTATTTCATGGCTTTACGGAGCTAATGTGGACCTGCTGAAGTGTTTTATAGTTGCGACATCGTAGGGTAGAACGAGAAGGAAATTACGATAATGTTTCCAATTTTAGAAAATTTAGGAATTACAGTATAATTTTCTCCAAAGACATAATATCGTATCTCACCAACGATTTCGACAATTAATAATTAGGTGTTCATCATCTTCCTAGCCTTTTCCTAGGTGATTGAACGAGGGTACTGGTTTTTACACAGAGCGACTGCCATCTGACCTCCGCAACCCAGAAGGGAAACCAGACCCAATCCTAGATTAGGTTACACACATCCTTTGAATGTCTTCGTAGGTGTGTGCAGGTTTTCTCACGATGTTTTCCTTCACCGTAAAAGCGCCGAATAAACGTACATATGAAATTCGAAAATCGAAAAACACATTGGTACGTGGTGGGATTTGAACCACGACCTCCTGCACAGAAGGCCGCGGCCCTATCCACTACACCATCCGGGCTATTTAACCTAACATCTGTCCATGGTATATTATATAGGTCCCAGATATATTATTGTAAGCGGCCCCGTTATTACACCGCCACCCAATTTCCTTCGATATCGGCGGCAAATTTCCCAAATTGAAATTAGATGAAAACAATAGAATGGACCAATATCTCGAAAACCTCAAGATACTGACTCGATTAGATGAAAAGGTCCGGGTTTAATCAAATAAGGGTAAGATTGGTATAATATTTAATTTCAATCAAGGGTGAATGGATGGATTACAACTTTTAGGCATAGCACTCACAGTATTCATAGTATACAGAAGAGTGGTATGTTCTTATCAGTGTCCCCAGAAATGATAATAGTACATTGTATCTGAGGCATAGAAAATTAGCATTTGCAGAAGGAGTAGAGTTTACCTAACTGTCTCAGAAATTTGACTTAGATCAAACTTGGATGCTATTTCGCCCTAGGATGTAAGTAATTGATTTTATATAATATTATGTCAGCGTAAAATTGTAACAACTGTTAGTTTACAAACTCCATCGTCAGTTTATAAACTTTCGGAAGGTTAGGTTAGGTTAGTTTATAATTTTCCTAAGATAGATAATGATCTAACGGTTTAAGCAATGTTACGGTGATATATACAACACTTTCATTAATGTTAATTTAAGGTTCTATTTGGATATTTAATGAATAAATCGAATTTTACGTCCCTATAAAACGCTTTCTAACAGAGTAATCATATTCAAGCAATGATGTATTTTGGAAGAGAATAGGATTTAAATGATAAAATCAGTGTACTAAATGACATCCCATTCAATACATTCATGTGCTCTTCATTAAGTCTTAAAATGTGACTTCCTATTTAAAGTAAAATCTATTGACAAGTAAAAAGATTTATATTGCTTTAATCCAGGGTAAAGTAATAAAATGAAGAAGCCAAAATGAGTAAAATATAGCCATTGGATAAAAAACTGTCCCTTACACCCCATACATTTAGTTTATGCAGGCTATGAATGTTAGTTTAATAAAAAAAAAAACATTTCGAATTTGTATCTGAACAGAAGTGCCTGTCTAATCCATTCTGAATATCGCTCTGTCTTGAGTAAGATTTATTGCTACAAATCTTAGGACGTAAATAAATAAAGACCTTATTCGTCCTACCAAATCCAGGCTTATTTTTCAGATAGCGATGTAAATATTTTTAAGAGCTTCTCCAGATTTATTAAATGAACATTGATACACAAGATTTTTATTTACAACCTTCAGAGCTTTCAGACTCAAGTGGGCTGTCTGGAAATTATTAAAGGTACGAATATAAAAATAGGTAGGTACGTTACATAATAATACAATATAAGAGCATATATACTATATACATACAGTATTTTTTCATCGTTTATTAAAACGATATCCCAAAGGATTTCGCGAAATCCCTGGTTTTGGCATTTCCCTGCGACATATAGATTTTTGTCTGTGTATCAAATTCGTAGCCCTGCTACGGCGTAGCACTTGTCAGGTGTTGACGTGCTACGCCCCGTAGCCCGTAGCGCTGACAACAAAAGCGCTACAGGCTTTTGATTTCAAACACATGCGTTTGAATTTCATCACGTACCCGCTACAGGCCGGTAAAGTTCAAAAGCCTGTTTTGCTAGAATAAATAATCGAACAAGTATTTTAAAAGAGTTCATAAAACCCGACTGTAGGATGGCAAAATCGTTTAATGCAATAATTGCATTTTTTTGTTGTAAATTAAGTTAAACATATGACTTGTATATTTTTTTGTAATTTGATAAAAATAATAATTTGTAGACTTACTAAGTATTTGGCATTAAAAAAATCGCCATCTTGATTTTTACAAATTAACACCTAATTATTAATTAGGTGAAAGCCCGGATGGTGTAGTGGATAGGGCCGCGGCCTTCTGTGCAGGAGTTCGTGGTTCGAATCCCACCACGTACCAATGTGTTTTTCGGTTTTCGAATTTCATATGTAGCGCTTTTAAGGTGAAGGAAAACATCCTAAGGAAACCTGCACACACCTACGAAGAAATTCAAAGGTTGTGTGTAACCTAATCTAGGATTGGGTCTGGTTTCCCTTCTGGGTTGCGGAGGTCAGATTGCAGTCGCTCTGTGTATAAACCAGTACCCTCGTTTAATCCCCTAGATTAGGTAGCCGACCCCGAGAGATACGGGAAAAAAGCTAGGAAGATGATGATGTAAATAGCCAAAGCCGGAATTAGCATCGACTATTCAACCACTGGACACTGCTAAAATATTAGCCAATTTGTACGGAAACAAACGGACTAGCTAATTAGCTAGTCCAATTGGTCAGAATATGCTAAATTTATTGGTCCAATTCGGCGTTGATACCTAAATGATGTAAATTTTCGGAGCTGTTAGGGTCGTATTTACAAAGCCATCTCAAGATTGAGAGCAATATTAAGTATGGATTTGACAGGCCGTTTTGTACTGAAATGACATTTCTGATTCAAACTCAAACTCGCTGTCACTCTTGAGAGCTGAATATAAATAAATACGAGCCTTAGATTTATTCGTGATTCGAATGAAACATGGAATGTAGTTGTTACTTACTACCTACTTAATATACTATTTCAATATTGCACTTTTTTTTAAATGATTTTTTTTTTATAAAAAAAATTACATTGAACCTTTCAGGGCGTTTGTGCACTTATCAGTATCCAATACCATATTATTAACATAATATCCACATGAAACGTATATGGATGGGTGCACAAGCTGTCATACAATTACTAGGGCTCGTATTTACAAAGCGATCTCAAGTGTGAGAGCAATATTAAGTATAGATTTGACAGGTCGTTTTGTACTGAAATGACATTTCTGATACGAACTCAAACTCGATGTCACTCTTGAGAGCTGATTATAAATACGGGCCTAGGACGGCCAAATCGGATTGGATACGAATAAGTGCATAAACGCAGTTACATTCAAAGCAATACACATTTTATTTCTTTAAAAAACAAAAACTACTACCATGCAAAATAAAGCACACAAAAAAAAATTCAAATACTAACATAATTTTAATGCTAAAATTGTAAAAGTTTTTCCCCCAGAAAAACATAAACATTTAAGCAAAGAAGAGCTGAATAAAAAAGTCAACTAAAACATGCAAACTAGTGTTAACTATAAGTATATTCAGAATTTCTTTGTTCTTTCACTATCTTTTGTTTAGTTTTTAAAATATGGCTGCTGCAAGCGTTGTGTCTTTGTTTCGATAAACAAAATCTAGCAAACTTTGGGTTATTTAAAAAAGACTGAAAGAAAATTGAAGCGAGTATTTTCAGTGCAGACATTTTTGTTTATTGAGTAAGTTTTTTTCAGTCTATTTTCTATTAAGAACCATTTATTTGTTTCATGGCTTGGTTGCTTTGGTGACAAGGTTTGTGTGACGACCACTATCAAAGATAACAACTGTATCAAAGTTTACGTGCCAAGTACGGAATCTATTTTTCTTGAAAGTCATGATTTAGTCTGCATTGTCCTAAAAAGTTCATATTGTATTGTAAAAAATATTCAACGTCTGCATTGTCTATCAAACTGGACATAAATCTCACAAAATCATAGGCTCGTATTTTTAAAGCGATCTCAAGATTGAGAGCAATATTGAGTGCGGATTTTACAGGTAATTTTGTACTGGAATGACATTTCTGATACGAACTCAAACTCGCTGTCACTCTTGAGACCTGATTATAAATACGGGCCTTAAATTACGATTGTTTTTTGTGGAAATTGAACCTATTATCTACTGATCGGGAGACCAAGATTTAAACTACAAGCCTACGGTAGCTTACTTCCTCGCTAAATGATTACGCTTGTACAGTTCTAGAGCTGGAAATCGGAGCAATATTTCTGCTAAGCCAGGCTTTCAAACGCTATCCTTTTGATCAGTGGAACTAGATGAAATCTGTTCCAACCCATACCCTTTGGTTTAAGAATTATGAGATTGAAAGGGCGTAATGATAAATTATTAATTCTATACTTATAGCTTATTCCGGATGTTGTAGTGGCTATGGCCGCAGCCTTCTGTGCAGGAGGTCGCGGTTCGAATGCCACCACGTACCAATGTGCTTTTCGGTTTTCGCATTTCATATGTACGTTTATTCGGCGCTTTTACGGTGAAGGAAAACATCGTGATGAAACCTGCACACACCTACGAAGAAATTCAAAGGTTGTGTAACCTAATCTAGGATTGGATCTGGTTTCCTTTCTCTTCTGGGTTGCGGAGGTCAGATGGCAGTCGCTCTGTGTAAAAACCAGTACCCTCGTCCGATCCCCTAGACTAGGTAGCCGACCCCGTAAAATATGGTAAAAAGGCTAGGAAGATGATGATATTTCTATCTTTCCTAACACGTTCAGAACGGGGTGAGCCACTAGTAGTGCATGGGCTACCCGCCATTAAGACGAGGTATAGTATACCTACCACTAAACTTTTAGGCCGGTATTTATAATGAGCTCTCAAGAGTGACAGCAAGTTTGAGTTCGTATCAGAAATGTAATTTCAGTACAAAACGACCTGTCAAATCCATACTTAATATTGCTCTCAATCTTGAGATCGCTTTATAAATACGAGCCTTAATGTGTAAAAAAATTGTTCTGACTGACGCTATGACATAGCTTTGACGGCGCGGTCTGAACTAATTACAGCTCAAACGCTAAAAAATCATCCATGTAACAACTTCACATTGACGAGTTATTCACCGGAGTCTGAAATTATGGCTCAACTTGGCTGATCGAGCAGTCCCTGTAAATTACAGGTGCGGTGAGTTGTCTTAGCGCTCAATCGAGTGCCGTTAACATTCTCCCTACCCCGTTAGAGATACTGGCATGACTTTATGTAAGTCTGCAATTATGCTCAACTTGGCTGATCGAGCAGTCCCTTCAAATTACAGGTGCGGTGTGTTGATTTAGCGCTCACTCGAGTGGCAAGAGAAGCGACGCATGTTTGCTTAACACACAGACTGACTGTGCTTAGACACTTGAAGTTTTATGGGATTTCATCATCTTCTATAACGCTAAGAAGATGATGAAATTCGTAGGTTGTTGAGACTCGACTACCTCTGGTATTTGAGTTAAAATTATAGAGCAGAGCAAAGAAACATGGGAACATGGGAACATGGGATTAACGGCTAAGAACTCCCTGACTGCGGCTCTACTCCCGGAAAGTTATAACCTGGGAATTTTCAAGGCAAGAGTGAAATTTCCCAATTAACGTAAATTTATTTTAAACTGAACTGATATGTATGGATCTTGTATTTTACCACAATAGAGCGAACGAGCCACTTAGGGTTTTACCGCGGATGAAAGCTTTATTCATTAAAAAAGTTGGGTCTATAATGTAAATGATCTGTGGTTTGAAGCGAAGAAGCATGCGAAATCAAGGAGTAATTTACTTGAAGCGTCTACCAGAGTACGTTCAAACCGCGCTTATCGGTCGATCACGAGAAAACCTTTATTTGTTACTTTCTAAAAGTCACAAATTATTTTATTGCATCGGGTCTAAGCACGGATTCTTGAAGAATTTATTTATCGTATGGCATTATTTGCTGCGAGGTCCAGAGGACAGGTGCAGCAGCCGGTTGTGTTGCACTCTTAGCACCGCCCGGGGTCACGTGTAGGGTTTTTAAGATAGTTCCTACGGACTTCGGTTTGTATCGATTTCAAAACGTTAAGTAGGATTTTTGTGCTTCAGAAAAAGGATAAAAGGGATTTCTAAACAGCATATAACTATTAAATACCTCAAAAGACATGAATGCGTGTGCTTAACTACCTCCTCTTAAATATAGATTTAGATAGATAGATAGATAGATTTAAGTGAAAGCGTTTAATTTTATTGTTTATAGTGCCACAGATAGTTTTCTCAACACATAAACTAGAAAAATAAACCCGGTCTCCTGAGACGGGAATCGAACCCACAACTCCTGAATCGAGAGCCCATGGTACAAACCAATAGACATATAAAACTCTTTATATCTGATAAACTTTATACAGAAACCCAACAACTCTGATTATATTTATTTCACTGGACATACTTTCCAGCCGGCCGCAATGGACTCACTGGTTTGGACAAAATTTTTGCGTTTTATGCGAAAAGGAGTCCCTTTTCCTAAAGGGCAGTCGGTGGCCTAAGTCGCCCATTCTTGCTTCGGCGAGTGGAAAAACAGATTTTTGATCATATTTTTAGGGTTCCGTACCCAAATGGTCAAAACGGGACCCTAATTACTAAGGCTCCTCTGTTTGTCTGTCCGTCTGTCACCAGGCTGTATCTCATGAACTGTGACAGCTAGAGAATTGAAATTTTCGCAGATAATGTATTTTTGTTGCCGGTTTAACAACAAATACTAAAAATAAAATAAATTAAATATTGAAGGGGGGCTCCCATACAAAAAACGTGATATTTTTGCTCGTTTTTGTAGATTATGTTTCGGAGGCTGTTTCTCATGAACCGTGATAGTTAGAAAGTTGAAATTTTCACACATGATGTATTTCTGTTGCCGCTATAACAACAAATACTAAAAACTGGCCAAGTGCGAGTCGGACAACAGATATGATTTTATTTGCCATTTTTATAAATGATGGTACGGAACCCTTCGAGCGCGAGTCCGACTCGCACTTGGCCAGTTTTTTTCTATTATTGCCCCGTTCTTGTGATGGAAAATGTGAAGGTAATGTTTTTGGAAAGGCATTTGAGTTTTTCCAATGAATAAGCTCTTTTTTCTCATTAAATAAATCTTGTATACTTAATTATGTTCTGTAAAATTGTTAATTGCTTCCATTCTGGACTATGAGTGATAGAAAAACATAGAATGTGCCAGCTGCATCTCCTCCCGTGCATGTTGTAAAAATCAGCTAAGGGAATCGAAGGTTTCAGTGTATTGCAATTTAGGCGATTCGCTGACAACCCGTCAGTATAGCAATATACATAATCATCAGCATGTTCCTTATTTTACATTAAATAAGCAATCTAATGTAAAATTTAAGCAATTTAATTGTCAGATTAGGAATGTCAAAGTCATGTGTTTATTTGCTATCCTGTTCTTATGTCAAATATAAGAAAATGACAGCGCTACTAAGAATTAGAATTAGTAACTGGACGGTGTCAATCCTCTGTTAATAATATGTTAAACACCAAAAAGTTTTCCCTTTTAAAGTACTAAATCCACTGCTTCCACTTAACTGTAAAACCCAAATCGGCCTTCAGAGACCCTTAAGTAGACCAAACAAATTGCCGATGCTTCTAAAACTTTGGTCGATTTGAATTTCCTGGAAGTTTGGGGACCGATGGCCAATATGATTACCATTGCAAAAAAGTCGTCACATTGTTCTACGAGGGAGGGAAGTGTTTTAAGGAAATAAGGCAGTCTTTTCGGTCTGTGAGAGTTTTAGCCAGATGGTATGTGTATCGACTTTTCAATTCGGTATGATAACCTGTATCTAAGGTACCAGTTTCTTATTTTTATCTGATAGATCATCTAATTTGAAGAATATTTTCATTTTAATACAAATAAATTGTTAAGTAATTAATTAATTATGTTTTTTTAAAGCATGGCAAAAACACTAGTTCCGGGGGACAATGACTTTGTGTTGTTGTTTCTAGTTTGGTTAGGACATTGCAGGCTGATCACCTGATTGTCCGAAAAGTAACATGATCCATGCTGTCGGATGGGCATGTAAATAGTCGGTCCTGCGCCTAATTTCTCTCTGGTCGTGTCAGTCAGTCTGTCCCATCAGAATAAGAGATTGAAGGAATAGAGAGTGCATCTGTGTGTAGCGCGAACACTTGGGCACTAAAAACTAGTCCTGCGCAGTTGGCCTATCTCTGGGAGATTGGCCGCCATCACCGAAAGTCGGTGGGAGGACTATTATTATTTTATCTTTCCGATTGAACAGACTGTAAGTGTTTTGTTCTACACCCTCATCCACTCACTATTCCATTTTCTTCGTCTGAGATATGCCTAAACAATGGAGGACGATGATGTAGTAAATTAAATTATGCCATTAGGGAATATTAAGTGGGATGCAGACGAGCGACTTTGCGATTTTACTGTTGAGGAAAAACTTCTTAAAGTAACAGCCGAGCGGAGGTGGTGGGGGAGTCAAGAATTGACGATTTCAGATTAAATTGTGTATCGCTATAGTGAGAAGTTGCCAACCCATATTCTAAATTACAATACACTGTAAATCTCGTTTTTTTTTTTTCATTTGCCAACTTTTACAGTAGTCTTGGGAGAAAAGGCAGCTGGAACATCCTATGTGTTTCCATCGTTCTCACCCCATTGTGGAAGCTGTCATTGGACAATAATCTAATAAATTAAAAAAAAAGACAATAATCGCGCATAGTATTTGTTAGTCATAAACTTTAAATACGCGATTTATTGTTGCGACAAAAAATCGCCCGTATGCACAGACTAACAATGATTCGCTAAATTCCCGCCTTTTGTGTGAGAGATAGCGCAACTAAACAATAGCATTAATTGTATCTCTAACAACATGGCCGTTTGAAAATCATCACTTTAATCATCATCATCATCACGTTATACGACTAATCGGTCCTATAAAGTATCATTTTATATTACGTACACGCTATACGACTGATTGGTCCTATAAAGTATATTTTTTATAATATAATGTTCAACTTTAATGATAAATTACCTATATACATACCTACAGCCACGCCTGTATTCCTTGCGGGGTAGGCAGAACGTTGGCTTACAGACAGATTGGCTATCACCTATATGGTATAAAATAACACAATAGTTAGGTCCTTAAATCTCAAAGATAAAACTCTAATGAATTTGTTTGTTTTCAGGAAAACTAAAACACAGTACTTAAAATAAAAATAAAATTTTAGTCAACTGAAAATATTTTAAAATACACTTCAATCTAATGGATGGAATGACGGAAATTGAATCTGGAGACTGAAAATACAATATCTACTATGAAAGATGTAAAGGACAGCTTCCCGCAAATTACTTAGGCTCGTATTTATAAATCGATCTCAAGATTGATAGCAAAATTAAGTATGGATTTGACTGGTTATTTTGTACTGAAATGACATTTCTGATACAAACTCAAACTCGCTGTCAGTCTCAAGAGCTGATTATAAATACGGGCCTTAAATAGGGATTTCTCAGTCAGCGAAACTGAACAACTTTTACAAGGAAATTCATCCAGGAAATGACAAAAAATGCCTTTTTAGATTGAGGGTCTTTTTGTATGGGAAGCATTTTTTAGCTAGTTTTTAAAATATTTTTTGTGTTTTTACCGATGTTATAACACCCTCTAAGCTAATGGCACACAATTAAATCAACATAAACACCCTATATAAACTGAAACATCCCATGTAACAAATCATGAACAAAGTCAAAGTTGCCTTGTTAGATTCCGTCGGATATTTTCCTGTTCCATTCTTTATTTTATGAATATTTTCTTCCTTACCTCTTCTTTATTTTTATTATATTTTTACTGAGCTATAAAGATGACGTTGCCCCGGCATGCCTATAAAGTGGAAGGTGGGTATGAAAATTATGGTAGTGTATTAAAAAGCAATGAAAATATGTAGTACTTTTACCTTTTACAATTTTCATCTTAAATTTTATCGCTCAATGGTCAATGCCAATTAAATACTAGTTGTTAGCTGACTAAGGGTGTGATCGCCTCTACAGCTACCTACCCATGACTGGAACTGAACAACTTTTCCCAAGAAACATGAAAAAAATTGCCCCCGCCATAAAAATTACGCTGACACCAATTGTATGGTAGGCCACTTTTCTTTTTCACACCCTAATGTTTAGTGAGTTTTTTTTTTTTACTTTCAGTACGTAAAATTTTGAAGAAGTAGGATTTAAAGTCGACGTGCGACCCGATGAACCTGCTTGCGGTCAGAGTTTAGAAACCGCCTGATCACACCTAGGTACCCTCGGATTGGTTTTTGTAACAACCACGCTTTTATTCCGTATCTTTTCAGTATACAAATGTGATATTCCATTTCAACATTTCTGTACAACCCAACATGGATTTTAGAAATAATGCCACGTAAATATTTATCAAAATATAAACAAAAAGAGCATCAAACAAAAGTGCTACAAAAAAAAAAGTCAATCAGAACAAAAAATCAAAAAGGCAAAAAATAAATTCGATCAACAACATTACACTTGCCACAATAAAATACGAAACAACAGATAGGTCGAGAGAGCTCTTCGACGAAAAACAGAAAATGAAACAATACACAATAAATATACCTACTAAAATAATATCCATATGTGTGACTGTCCGAATACGGAAGCGAGAAGAGAAATTACTACCGTAGTAGAGGTTCAGACAATAGATCTGATAATGTTGTCAGATATGTCTAAAGTTTATATCATTATGTTATATTATGTTAATATTTGTTAAGTTATCACTTTGTGAGATTTTCCCCAGTTTGGTTAGGATATTGCAGGCTGAATAACCTGATCGTCTGAAAAGAAATACGATCCGTGCTTCGGACGTCACGTTAAGCTGTCGATCCCGGTCGCTGTCTTTGATAGTGGTCGTTACAAAAAAAAAACATGTCAGAGGCCTATTAGCTGTGCTACTAGCTAAGCGGTTTAAAAACTCTGACACCAGGGTTCATCGAGTCAATCGACTCGAAAAACCCACACGACAGAAGAAGAAGAATCACATAATAAATAAATCACTAACAAAACGTCGCATGTCATTGTCAGTAGCTCTTGGACAGTAGCTCGATTCGCCAGTGATGTCCACATGATGCGAGTACTAGGTACCTTGTCTTTTGTAGCGGGGTACTACAATAATTGAAATGAATAATCGGATGACGATGGAATACAACCATTAAAAGCATTGTAATATTCACGTACAGATAAAACACATAAAGTTTTTTTGTACCAGCCTCCAAGTTTTATTGCCCAATAGCATGAACCTTTGTGAAAACCCTGTCACCGGAGTCTGGAGCCAAACAGCTTGCTATGTTCCTCCGGTGGTTGAGAGTATCTATTTAACAGGCATCTTCTGGGTGAGCTCGCTCCATCGTCGACTCTGTCTCTAGTCTAGAGTGAATTGTTTTTTAAGGGGCCTTTATATTTTTATTGATGTTGCGTTAAATGATTTCTAGCCAAAGTATTGCGTTTCCGCTTGCTGACAAAAATATTATATTGATCTTGGAGATATTTCTCGTCCGATGAAGTATTGAAAACACAATCAAAACAGTTTTAACATGTTAAAAAAAATCATAAAGTCAGGTCTTAAAAAAACTTAAAACGGTTTTTAGTTAATAAGGCAACCGAGCTACTACGTAATTTTTTTCTTAAAACATAAAGCATACTAACCTTGATCCATTGTAGTAATATTTTTTGATTTTGATGTAATTTTCATTCATAATTTAACTAATTTGTCATTTTGTCGCTTACGTTTTTAATTCCGAGGGAGTTCAAATCTACTCTCCTTGTTTAGCACGTGGCTGTGCTGCGTTTGTGTGAGTGAGAGACAAATACCTATTTCGGCCGGCCGTGAAATATGGTTAGGCCTCTTAAATAAAAAAACCTGTTTAAGAAGAGAGCAAAATCCTGTGAATCTGTTACCTCTCTATAGTCTCGCATTGTTTTTGTATCTCATCCGATATCGAGGTTGGACAACATTGTTGTTTGTTCTATAAGGTTTTATAGTCTGTTACTATTGTTAGATGTTTTTATTGCGGTAACCCAGTTTTAAGTTGAGGGTTTTGTGTTTTTATGTGTTCGGATTTTGAAAATGATACTTTAAAACTATGATTTTATAGATAAGAAATTTATTGTTTCAAATCTTTTTATGATGCTGGATGAAAGCCAAGAAATAGATACCCATATTTTGTGTAACCCATGACCCCTAAATCGAGATCCAAATAGACAAAAAATACTACGCTTGGTTTTGCTCAAACAAAAAGAGTACTCTTCGGCATTGGTGATAGACCAATATTTGTTCAGTGACTACTTTTTCATCGGCAGTAAGCGAGTGTTGTTTTAGTAGGTCACTGTTTGCAAAGGACACCCATTGGGCGCTTTTCCACTAGACGGCACGTCAACGGCAACGGTGACGGCACGGTACCGTCGACGATATCGTAGGTGAGATAATGTATGAAAATCAATGAAATTATATGACACGCTTTTCCACTTGACGGCACGGCACCGTCACGGCATGTCATCGATTCCCATAGATATTGTCACGTGATCGTCGCCGTGCCGTCGCCGTTGCCGTTGACGTGACGTCTAGTGGAAAAGCGCCCATTGGGACATTCAAGTGCTAGAGGAAAGAGAGGTTCTTACTACATGTAGTTGAAACTAACTGTGAATGCACGGTGGCTCAGCGGCTAGAGCTGCAGTACGGTACGCCGAAGGTTGTGGGTTCGAATCCCCCCCGTGCGAAATTTTAGCTATGTATATTTAGATGTTTAAAAAATAACTGTGAATTTAACATCTTACACTGTGTTATCAACAAACCTGCGAACGTAGCGAGTATGGCACTAACTCCCCAATGAACACTGGTTTTTGAACTGAGTTTTTTAAACGAGGCCTCTGAATAAGTTTATATAACGAGCACTAACAAAAACAACGAGCACGACTCCAAAACACGGAATGCATTTTCTTACAGACTATCAGGTGATTCAACCCTCATCGACCTAACCAAACATTGAAAAATCTCAGAAAGACAAATATCAACTTTGTGTTTCCCGTGGAAATCAAACCGAGGACCTCTGGATCGGAATCCCAAAGCTCAGATCAACAGACCGTAAAGGCAGTTGATACAGTACAAAACCTCCTCACTTCTACGGTACAACACACAAACCATGGTGTATGGTGCTTCGTGTCAACAATTGACAGGAGTTTGCTATTCCTCACTTTCGGTAATATTTTTCCTCTTCTGCAACCACACTATTCACTATTTATGTTGGTTTTACCCTTGTTTGTTTACTAAGGCTCGTATTTATAAAGCGCGCTCAAGATAGAGAGCAATCTTAAGTATGGATTTGACAGGTCGTTTTGTACTGAAATGACATTTACAATACGAACTCAAACTCGCTGTCACTCTTGAGAGCTGATTATAAATACGGGCCTTTTGTGTGTTGTTGCCAATGAGACCTGCTCCTGTGTTCAATTTTTTTTTTTCATGTGAATTAAAATGAACATGATACCGGCTGTAAGGGACAGCGTACCGAAAGAACTGAAAGGGGTTGCTCAGTCAACGAAATTTAAGGTACTATTCGAAGTTGGACTGCACGCTGCATGCTGCATTTCTGTGCTGCGTGCAATATGCAGCAACAACTTATCTTATCTTATCTTATGTAGCCATTACGTGTCCCACTGCTGGGCAACAACTATCACCAGGAAATTCTTTCAGGAAAAAAAATAATTTCCCATACAAAATGATTACCTCAATCATACAATTTGTATGGGAAAGCCAATTTTTTTTTTATTTCCTGAATGCATTTCCTGCTGATAGTTGTTCAGTTTCATTGACTTAGCAACCCTTTCAGTTTTTGATACGCTGTCCCTTACACCGGATGTATAGTTTGCTAATTTTTTTTGACATCATCAAAACCATACATAAAAGTTTGAGAGTACATACATACATATTAATCACGCCTTTATCCCTAATGGGGTAGGCAAAGCGTAAACGACCTAAACAAAAGTCGTTCCGTCTCGTCTGACAAATTTTTAGGGTTATTCCAGATGGATCTGAATATTGCTATAGTAACAGGCTGTCAGCTCATCGCCTTAAATACAATATTGTAACCCTCATATCCCTTAGGTGATTTTTACAGCATGCCCGGGAGGAGTTGCAGCTGGCACATTCTATGTTTTTCTATCACTCCCAGTCCAGCATGGAATTTTAAAGCTTGTACCAACATAAAAGTAAATATAGGTACATCAGAATCACTTTGCAATAAAAACTAAAACAAAGGGTAGTATGCGAAGGTTCTGTTAAGAATCTAATATCCCAAATCTGATAAAATATCCTTGACGGCAATACTGATTGAAAAAGTCTGCGAAGGTTCTGTTAAGAATCTAATATCCCAAATCTGATAAAATATCCTTGACGGCAACACTGATTAAAAAAACTCACTGTGAAGTGATTTCGGCTGAAGGACTTGTTTCCACGCCAAGACTCTTTAAAAAAAAAAAAGTATGCGAAGGGTCTGTTAAGAATCTAATGTCCCAAATCTGATAAAATATCCTTGACGGCAACACTGATTGAAAAAGTGTGCGAAGATTCTGTCGCTGACCTTTGTGTTTAGAGTCAAGAGCTAACCAATTCCAAGTAAAAAAAAAAAAACTACAATGTAGAAAATACGCAATGCCAAAAATGGGATGCCAAAAACCTGAAACTAGTTTCATACGAGAAGCACAGTTAATTAGAAATGGTACGAGTTATCTCCCTAGCGGGCTTAGTAATTGCATCTCGCGCGGTGAAAGGGCATAGGGCTTGACCTCACCCTTCGTAGCCCTTCGTAGCTTGTACTACGGCGTAGCGATTGAGGACATATTGCTACGAAAGACTTTGATGAACCAAGTAGGTATTTTTTACAACTTTTAGTAGGTACGCTTCTAGACCTTGCCATTAGGTACTGGGTCAAAGGCCTTTCTTCTGCTGTTTAGTGGCAGCCAACCAAATAATATTATAGTAAAACCATGGAGGATTATAATATACTACGCAAAACGTAACTATACTTCCATGCTGGTCTGGGAGTGATAGAAAAACATACAATGTGCCAGCTGCATCTCCTCCCGGGCATGCTGTAAAAATCAGCTAAGGGATTTGAGGGTTTCAGTATTGTAATTTAGGCGATGGGCTGACAACCTGTCACTATATCAATATACAGATCTATCTTGAATTACCCTCAAAACTTGCCAGATGTGGTGGAACGACTTTTATTTAGGTCGTTTACGCTCTGCTTACCCCATTAGGGATATGGGCATGATTATATGTATGTGCGCAAACGTTCCGGTATATTTTAGAGCTCGAACAGTATGCCCAGAAAGGAAACGAAGAATAAAATTATTCCGAAAACGCAAAAAAAGGAAACGATTTTTCTTCCACTACATCTTGCCTCTCAACTTATTATTCGTATCGACACTACTCCCAAAACACTACCCTTTCTCCATTTCAACCCTCTATATAAAACGTCACTCAAAAATACCTTTAGACCCTATTTCTAACCATTAGAAAG
>JARACY010000486.1:0-91595 GCA_029255725.1 Scrobipalpa atriplicella | reverse complement strand
AATTAATCGTAATAAATTAAACGGTCTATCAGACCGTCGCGGCGTCACACGATCAAATAAACAATCGAAGTGTGACAGTGTTGGGCGTGCTATCGCATTTTCCGGAGGCTGGCAAGCAGTGCCACCGGCGCGCGCGCACCGAAAGCATGTGCCTCGCGCTACCACTGCGATGTACATAGAACCCGCCGCGTTCCGCGCACCCAGCGCCGAGTCGCTCGCCGTTTCCGAGGCGCAAACCGCGATCTGGACGCAGTGCTTACCCACACCCTTATTCGCAGGCAAGAAAGCACCCCTCAAGACCTACGAAGAGATCCAACCGCTGCTCCAACAGAGCCGAAAACGCGAGCTCAAGCTCGTCATCCGGGAGAACTCCTGGCCGATCAACAGCCCCGTCCGGGCCACCCTCTGGCCCGCCCTCTGCAGGCAGCACCAACATGGAAAGTCTATGCTCGACGGATTCTACTGGGACATGGTCACGCAGGTCAGTGCTCTTTGAATTTACACAATCTTATTTATCAAGGCATTCGTGTTCGCTTAAAAAGAAATGTGTGGTGAATTTTGTGGCGATAAAAAAGGTGTTTATCTGGCGGGTGTTCGATCGCCAAGGTCGCACGTATTTACTTTGCGCAACGCGAGAATGTTTGGCAGATATCGCGCCCCCCAGATAAAAGAAGTGACGTCCCCGCAAGGTCAGCAATTGTTAGGATTTAGCCGGCTGGCTATCTCTACGAAATAACGAAAATTTGTTGCAGACTTTCATTTGATAGTAAGTATTACCTAGTGATCATAAAAGCCCGAGGTAACAGACACACAAGACCTAATTAATAGACTGTTGAACACAAATGATAGATTCATCGATTGAATGATCAGATCTTACGCAAAACATGCAAGTTATAATCAGCATAAATTAGAAAGAGGTTTTTTTGCGCTATCAACACTGGGCGGAGGCGTAGACGTAAAAATAGCGCTATTTAATATTCCCAGCTACATGATACAAAAATGTAAAACCGGAAGTGAATAGAAGCCCTGTACAATACTTGCTTAGATCAAATAGTTTGATCTAAGAATACTTGGCTTTTAAAATAAGACATATTATATTCAAGTTTCAAATAATATAACAATAAGTATAAAAAATAAGACCCCGCGTACAATAGACTAGCCCAAAATATTATATAATTATGATACGAGAGAGGGAAGAGAAATTATGTCCAGTAGTTCGTAGATATAGACTGAAATGTCTATAATATAGAATGTTTTCGTCAGATCTAGAAAATCTTTCTGCAATCTCATGAATTAGCAGAAAACATAATTATAAACATTTATAAAATGAATCACACTTCATGAATTTGCTTTTTAGCCAGACAATTTCTTACTCAGCATGTTGCATATTTTGCTGATTTGGCAATACTTTACGTGTATGATCATACGATGCGTAGTCCAATGCCATGCGCGAGCGCAGGCGGGGGAACAACACGCCACCTGGCGAAAGGTGTTCTGAACCTGAACCCCATTGAGATAAGCTTATTTTTTTAAGCTTAAGATCTAGTCTAGTTATCTGACACTTTAGTATTTAGTATGCTAAATTAAACGAAAGTAAATTAAATGTTATTGAAATTTCAAAGGATCACACGTACTCAAACACGTAACAAAATAAAAAAAACGCCCTGGGCAGGACTTGAACCTGCGACCTGCGAAATGCCGTTTCATCGATCTGCCAACTGAGCTATCGAGGCGGCCCTCAACATCAACAGGGCATACTTATTCTAGTAGAAATGATTTTAATTTATTCTTATAATTTGCACAACTAAATTAACAGTTTCGGGGGTGACGAACAAAGGAGAAATTGACTTCTCATCTACGTCTAAGTACATTCGGGTTAATTTTATTACAAAGAAGTAATTTTTGGACCTGAAAGAGAAGCACCTGGTACATTCTAAGTTTTTTTTGGCCCCAGTCCAGATTGGAAGTACTTAGTTATAAAACAACTGACACATAATTTTGAAAGCCTCTGATCAACTCTCAGACTCTATGAACAAGTAAAAGGGGACTCTGCCAATTTGCCGAGTTAAGGCCCTCAAAGGCCTCTTTGAAAGGGACTTTTGAAATAAATCTAATTTTCGAATGAGCCTGTCATCGACTCGATAGAAAAAGAATAATGAGAGCCGGCCGTTTTCATACAAATTAAGGCTATTTGGTGTGACACCATAGAAAAAAAATATATGACTGTTACAGATTGAAAAAAGACAACTGAAGACTAGGCTGCATGGGCTCACGCTCTTCACCTTCCCTTAAATGGGAGAATCATAAAAAAAAATATTTTCCGAGATTGGCGAACGTCATTTTGACTTTAAAATACTGAATTTTATTTTAAACGTAGTAGACAGACCGTCTTCTCTGTTGAGTCCCATACCATCACACTTTATTCAATAAAATAATAAGTACATACGCGAGGTAACCCACGGGATAAAAGCTAGTGTATGTTCGAGATACCTTATCGCACAGATTTCTCCTGATAACGAGGCAGATGAACCGTGTTTGTCTTGGCGGGTGATAATGATAACAGCGACTATAAATATGGCCCAGTTTCCTTCGAGGATAATCAAGAAAAAACCTAGATTTCAGAAAGTTGTAAGAAGATTTTTGCCAAAAGCAGTTTGCATTTCAGATATGGCTGATTGCAGCAAGGTTTATTTTGCACGAGTTGTGTATCAACATTTCAGTTTGATTTCAGTCTGAAGCAAATTCTATGTTTTCAGCTAACATTAAACAACATTGAACTTAGATTCGCAAGATGTCCTAGACTATAGCTAGCTTATGCAGTATGTATGAAATGTCATTTACATACATACATACATAAAATCATGCCTTTATCCCGTGGGTTACCTCGCGTATGTACTTATTATTTTATTGAATAAAGTGTGATGGTATGGGACTCAACAGAGAAGACGGTCTGTCTACTACGTTTAAAATAAAATTCAGTATTTTAAAGTCAAAATGACGTTCGCCAATCTCGGAAAATATTTTTTTTTATGATTCTCCCATTTAAGGGAAGGTGAAGAGCGTGAGCCCATGCAGCCTAGTCTTCAGTTGTCTTTTTTCAATCTGTAACAGTCATATATTTTTTTTCTATGGTGTCACACCAAATAGCCTTAATTTGTATGAAAACGGCCGGCTCTCATTATTCTTTTTCTATCGAGTCGATGACAGGCTCATTCGAAAATTAGATTTATTTCAAAAGTCCCTTTCAAAGAGGCCTTTGAGGGCCTTAACTCGGCAAATTGGCAGAGTCCCCTTTTACTTGTTCATAGAGTCTGAGAGTTGATCAGAGGCTTTCAAAATTATGTGTCAGTTGTTTTATAACTAAGTACTTCCAATCTGGACTGGGGCCAAAAAAAACTTAGAATGTACCAGGTGCTTCTCTTTCAGGTCCAAAAATTACTTCTTTGTAATAAAATTAACCCGAATGTACTTAGACGTAGATGAGAAGTCAATTTCTCCTTTGTTCGTCACCCCCGAAACTGTTAATTTAGTTGTGCAAATTATAAGAATAAATTAAAATCATTTCTACTAGAATAAGTATGCCCTGTTGATGTTGAGGGCCGCCTCGATAGCTCAGTTGGCAGATCGATGAAACGGCATTTCGCAGGTCGCAGGTTCAAGTCCTGCCCAGGGCGTTTTTTTATTTTGTTACGTGTTTGAGTACGTGTGATCCTTTGAAATTTCAATAACATTTAATTTACTTTCGTTTAATTTAGCATACTAAATACTAAAGTGTCAGATAACTAGACTAGATCTTAAGCTTAAAAAAAATAAGCTTATCTCAATGGGGTTCAGGTTCAGAACACCTTTCGCCAGGTGGCGTGTTGTTCCCCCGCCTGCGCTCGCGCATGGCATTGGACTACGCATCGTATGATCATACACGTAAAGTATTGCCAAATCAGCAAAATATGCAACATGCTGAGTAAGAAATTGTCTGGCTAAAAAGCAAATTCATGAAGTGTGATTCATTTTATAAATGTTTATAATTATGTTTTCTGCTAATTCATGAGATTGCAGAAAGATTTTCTAGATCTGACGAAAACATTCTATATTATAGACATTTCAGTCTATATCTACGAACTACTGGACATAATTTCTCTTCCCTCTCTCGTATCATAATTATATAATATTTTGGGCTAGTCTATTGTACGCGGGGTCTTATTTTTTTATACTTATTGTTATATTATTTGAAACTTGAATATAATATGTCTTATTTTAAAAGCCAAGTATTCTTAGATCAAACTATTTGATCTAAGCAAGTATTGTACAGGGCTTCTATTCACTTCCGGTTTTACATTTTTGTATCATGTAGCTGGGAATATTAAATAGCGCTATTTTTACGTCTACGCCTCCGCCCAGTGTTGATAGCGCAAAAAACCTCTTTCTAATTTATGCTGATTATAACTTGCATGTTTTGCGTAAGATCTGATCATTCAATCGATGAATCTATCATTTGTGTTCAACAGTCTATTAATTAGGTCTTGTGTGTCTGTTACCTCGGGCTTTTATGATCACTAGGTAATACTTACTATCAAATGAAAGTCTGCAACAAATTTTCGTTATTTCGTAGAGATAGCCAGCCGGCTAAATCCTAACAATTGCTGACCTTGCGGGGACGTCACTTCTTTTATCTGGGGGGCGCGATATCTGCCAAACATTCTCGCGTTGCGCAAAGTAAATACGTGCGACCTTGGCGATCGAACACCCGCCAGATAAACACCTTTTTTATCGCCACAAAATTCACCACACATTTCTTTTTAAGCGAACACGAATGCCTTGATAAATAAGATTGTGTAAATTCAAAGAGCACTGACCTGCGTGACCATGTCCCAGTAGAATCCGTCGAGCATAGACTTTCCATGTTGGTGCTGCCTGCAGAGGGCGGGCCAGAGGGTGGCCCGGACGGGGCTGTTGATCGGCCAGGAGTTCTCCCGGATGACGAGCTTGAGCTCGCGTTTTCGGCTCTGTTGGAGCAGCGGTTGGATCTCTTCGTAGGTCTTGAGGGGTGCTTTCTTGCCTGCGAATAAGGGTGTGGGTAAGCACTGCGTCCAGATCGCGGTTTGCGCCTCGGAAACGGCGAGCGACTCGGCGCTGGGTGCGCGGAACGCGGCGGGTTCTATGTACATCGCAGTGGTAGCGCGAGGCACATGCTTTCGGTGCGCGCGCGCCGGTGGCACTGCTTGCCAGCCTCCGGAAAATGCGATAGCACGCCCAACACTGTCACACTTCGATTGTTTATTTGATCGTGTGACGCCGCGACGGTCTGATAGACCGTTTAATTTATTACGATTAATTGAAAATCGAATTTTAATAAAAAAATTATGGAATATTAATCTAAGCGTCTATAAATAATCGAAGCTACGTAGCGACTGACGTAGGAAGACGTGAGTTGTTTACACAACGTGTGTGCTCAGTGTGGCTTATCTAGATTTGTTATCAACATTGAAAGGAAATTTTATAGTTGAATTTCCTCATAATATAAACAGGGTGATTTAGGCTGGCCGGGTATTTATAAATATAATGCATCTGTTTGTGTAAAAATAGTTATCAAATAAGCTGAAGCTACTCGTTGGCCGACAGCCAGCGTAACAACATTTTCGTAATTTAATTGCAGGAGTAATGTATTTCTACAATATATTTCCATTCGAGAATAGAAGTAAAGTTATGATTACATAAAGGTATTTTAAATTTAAGTAAAGTAACTCTAATCTACTTAGGTTCAGACAGTTTAAATTTTTTAAATTGGTATAGCAAATAAGTAGAACGGTTTCTCGATTTATATCTGTTACTGTAAAATCCCGAAATGCGGTAAATCCTAGGATTTACCAAGATAATGGTGTTAAAATCTGAAACTTTCTGGGCTAATACTGAGAGAGAATGGCAAATCTTTATGTTTTACCGGTTAATCCTAGGATTTACTATACTTCGGGCTTTAACAGCAACATATCTATAAATTTAATCAAGTATATATGTAAACAAATACTGAAATACATAGAGATCTTTTACAATGTAGTGTTCCTCTAAATCGATTTCGCATTCGTTCTCACATTGAACTTTTCATTCTAAAAGCTATTCTAGATTCAAGACATGAACTTCAATGATATACGACGTCTATAAAGTTCAATTTGAATATCAAGTATGAACTACTAAAGTGACGTCACATTCACATTGCATTAAATAGGGAATATCTATGGTCCAAATTAATGTGTAATGTGGAAAAGCTGGTGAAAGAACTGCTTTTTTTATTTGCACAACGGTTACTCGCTGGGAGCGATAGAAAAACATAGAATGTGCCAGCTGCATCTCCTCCCGGGCATGCTGTAAAACCAGCTAAGGGATTCGAGGGTTTCAGTTTATTGCAATTTAGGCGATGGGCTGACAACTTTTCACTATAGCAATATACAGATCAATCTGGAATAACCCTCAAAACTTGTCAGACGTGGCGGAACGACCTTTGTTTAGGTCGTTTACGCTCTGCCTACCCCAATATGGATAAAAACGTGATTAAATGTATTTGTGTGTATGTATGTATGTTACTCGCTTAAATTAAATGAAACCTCCCAAAGTTGTATTTGTTGTTATATTTTGTATTCGATGTTCCCTATTCTGACTCTACCTACTAGAATCTTAAAATCAGTTTAATTGATTTCATTTTAACTTTACCCATGAAAATCGCTTAATTTACCTTAATTATATATTTTTCATCATAATGACCATTGTGCCGCACTTTGATGATGTTAAGCTTGAGTTGGCAGTATGTGGTTCAAGCTGTGGGCGGGCGGGTCAAATACTTTTTGCTACTTCCTACTGAAATCTATTTTAGAATAAGACTTTCAGTCCAGACGTAGTCGTAGACATCACCGCAATTCCAAACACAATATTTATTTGTATCTATACAACGTGTAACAGAAAGGGTATATGCATCGAGAAATGGGTGAATCTACCCATGAAACTGAACAACTTTCTCTAAGGAACATAGGTCGAATAAGGAAAAAAAAATTTGGTCTTCCATACAAAATGCATCAGCTGATAGCGCATTTAGTATGGGAAGTCAATTTTTTTTTTTCGTATTTCGACCTATGTTCCTTAGGGAAAGTTGTTCAGTTTCATGGGTAGATTCACACATTTTACGATGCATATACCCTTTCTGTTACACGTTGTATATTTCTAATAAAATTTCTCCAGGTCTAACAGACCTCCCGCCAGCGAAGGTGTTAAGTCAACCAACTTAGATAAGGCGAGGTTATCACCAAGCTCTGATTAGCGGAGTCGAGACAGCACTGGTAACAATAACATACGTTTTTATAAGTATTTTTGCGATTATAAATAGTGTATTAGTAATGCTGGAGTCTCCTGCAGATAACTGGGTTAAGTGGTAAATCTTGTTTTTAATCCAAACATTGTATGTTGTTTGTAAACAAAGAAGACAATGGTAATGAAAAAAGTTTACTTTTAGGAAAATATTAAGATATTTCTTTTAATATACGAAGCTCTAGGGCTCCAAGGGATTTTCCACAATTTTGTAATGAAAATCTCGGCCCTAGAGAAATTTTCTTTCAATAATAAGTTTAACCCCCACTGGTGTTAGCTCTCTGCGTTTATTCGTAAAATTATGGGTACTATATTTTTTTTCTGCTTTGAGAAAGATGTTACGTATCATAAGTAGAACATGTGGTTAAAACGGTTAAAATAAAAGAAATACATTTTTTTATACCCTTTACAAAATTTGTCAGCTGTTCGACAATGAATCGGCCCTCATTTGTGGAATACCAAAGGTATTATATATAAATTGAATAATGATAGTTACACGGTGCGGTAAAATAGGTTGTGAAGTGAGTCATAGATTTCATTAAATGACGCAATAAAAAAAGTTCTCATTAACTTTTTGTATCAAAGTAATTTAGAAATCCGGATCTTCGTTCTGTTCTGTTAGCAATAAAACGAACCATTCCTGTTGCATATTTGCGATCTATTTAGAACCGGCAATATCTGGTAAACATCAATGACCCAATTCAAACGAACACTTGATATTTAGTAAGTGTTTCGCGATTTGCGATACAATGCTGCTTTATTTGGTTATTTTTAGCCAAATCCTTTTGTTTTTCAGATTTGCAAGCGCAGTGCATATCTCGTTAGTTGCCTTTAAAAAAAGGAAAAAATTTAGGTGATACTGAAGACCATGTTAAATTACTAAACGATTAACGTGTTATTCATAACAACTTAACAGCTTACTTGTTTTTTGTTCAACGGAGGCTTAGACCATTTACAATGTTAGGTAATTATCGGGAGGAGTACGAAGATGACACACTAACACTATCGCTTGTCAGGTGCGACCTTCGACTCAGCGTCGAGATCTAATCTTCCATTCAACAAAAAAAAGTAAGCAATCAAGTTAATATAATACTTTAAGAAAAAGAACATTATTATTCCGCATTACAAGAAGCTTTTATAAAGTTTGTATAAAAAATATGACAAAAATTATGACTCTCTTCTATTTAGTTGAAATTGAAAATAAAAATAGCAAAGCAATGTATAAGCTCCTGCGCAACGACAATCGAGTGATAAACAAACGACTGACATCTGTCGGTGTGTCTTCGTATCACTCACAACAATTAAATCAATTCTGTTTACTGGGTTTACCTACTAGTTACAGAGTAATACTTGTTAATATATTAATCATAAAATTACAGATGTCACTAGTGAGAATATTAAACCGTTAGATTTATTACATGTGGGAAAAATGCTTGTTGATTTGATTAGCATGTTGATACTCTGTCTGATTCGTTAGAGATATTTTATGTAAGTTGTTCAGATGCATGAGCATTAACAGTTACAGCAAGTATACATTGCATGCTTACTTTTAACTCTTGAAGGTTTTTAAAGCTCAACTGCATTCTCTAAAAGATTATCATCTGCCAAATCTCTTCGTAGTTGAAGCGGCAAAATATGAAACATCCTTTTCTTTTTGTATCAAATATTTCAGAAATTTACCCAAAGTATGACTGAAATTTCTGGCAACATAATGAATATGATTCATGTTATGAAGATTTCCAAAAATGCATAATCTGTATCGAATGCCAATATTCCTTGAAAATACGAGGAAAAAAACTAATTTTCTGTGAATCAGTCGCGAATTTCTGAAACCTGTCCAAATAGAATATATTCGCATGCTTGAAATATTTAACAAAAATGATGAGTTTGTTAACAAAAATACACTTTTCAGTGCGCCAAATGTAATGAAAATGTAGATTCAAAAAGTTTTCAAAAAGAGCGTTGGATGTTAGTGTGTATTGTGAATCTTATTGATAAAAGTATAATAAGGAAATTAATATGACAGTGTGGTGGCAATATGCCTAGAATCAATTAAAACAAAGCAGATAGATACTTTCATGCTGGATGTTTTTCTATCACTCCCAGTCCAGCATGGAAGTAAAGTTTACGTTCATTAAAATATAGTTTTCCTTCAATGACACATAAAATTAGGTAGCTATTTTTTATTTGCGGCCGCGCCCATTTTCTCCTGTCTATAACCCCATTCGTTTTTAAGAAATAATTTCTACCGTACAATATTGACGTTTTAGTGTGGAAATAATAATTTCTTAAAAACTAATGGGGTTGAGATAACTAAGAAAGATACCGCACTTTGTGCCTAACCGTCTGACTATCTCTACGAAATAACGAAAATTTGTTGCAGACTTTCATTTGATAGTAAGTATTACCTAGTGATCATAAAAGCCCGAGGTAACAGACACACAAGACCTAATTAATAGACTGTTGAACACAAATGATAGATTCATCGATTGAATGATCAGATCTTACGCAAAACATGCAAGTTATAATCAGCATAAATTAGAAAGAGGTTTTTTTGCGCTATCAACACTGGGCGGAGGCGTAGACGTAAAAATAGCGCTATTTAATATTCCCAGCTACATGATACAAAAATGTAAAACCGGAAGTGAATAGAAGCCCTGTACAATACTTGCTTAGATCAAATAGTTTGATCTAAGAATACTTGGCTTTTAAAATAAGACATATTATATTCAAGTTTCAAATAATATAACAATAAGTATAAAAAAATAAGACCCCGCGTACAATAGACTAGCCCAAAATATTATATAATTATGATACGAGAGAGGGAAGAGAAATTATGTCCAGTAGTTCGTAGATATAGACTGAAATGTCTATAATATAGAATGTTTTCGTCAGATCTAGAAAATCTTTCTGCAATCTCATGAATTAGCAGAAAACATAATTATAAACATTTATAAAATGAATCACACTTCATGAATTTGCTTTTTAGCCAGACAATTTCTTACTCAGCATGTTGCATATTTTGCTGATTTGGCAATACTTTACGTGTATGATCATACGATGCGTAGTCCAATGCCATGCGCGAGCGCAGGCGGGGGAACAACACGCCACCTGGCGAAAGGTGTTCTGAACCTGAACCCCATTGAGATAAGCTTATTTTTTTTAAGCTTAAGATCTAGTCTAGTTATCTGACACTTTAGTATTTAGTATGCTAAATTAAACGAAAGTAAATTAAATGTTATTGAAATTTCAAAGGATCACACGTACTCAAACACGTAACAAAATAAAAAAAACGCCCTGGGCAGGACTTGAACCTGCGACCTGCGAAATGCCGTTTCATCGATCTGCCAACTGAGCTATCGAGGCGGCCCTCAACATCAACAGGGCATACTTATTCTAGTAGAAATGATTTTAATTTATTCTTATAATTTGCACAACTAAATTAACAGTTTCGGGGGTGACGAACAAAGGAGAAATTGGCTTCTCATCTACGTCTAAGTACATCCGGGTTAATTTTATTACAAAGAAGTAATTTTTGGACCTGAAAGAGAAGCACCTGGTAGGTACATTCTAAGTTTTTATTGGCCCCAGTCCAGATTGGAAGTAATTATAAAACAACTGACACGTAATTTTGAAAGCCTCTGATCAACTCTCAGACTCTATGAACAATTAAGTAAAGGGGACTCTCTGTCAATTTGCCGAGTTAAGGCCCTCAAAGGCCTCTTTGAGAGGGACTTGTCAAATAAATTATCTAATTTGCGAATGAGCCCTTTTATTTGAGCTTTTCCTTTTTCTTCTGTTCAGGCAGAAAGTTTCTTGTAGATGGGTAAGTAACTTCGTTGGGGTCGTGTGAGGTGTCGCAAAATCGTTTCCAAGCGATTGAATTTGATAGCTCTTGTAACTGCATACACTTCAAGTTCAAAGATAAAGAAAGATTATAAGATACATATTTGTATAGTGTTTTATTATGCGAAGCCGGGTACAGCCGGATCTTAAACCCGAATACAACCGAAAATAAGGTGCCAAGGAGTTTTCTATGATCAGATGCGAGGTGCTTATAAGCCTTAAGGCTGCTACACACCGCCCGCCGGCATGCCGGCGGCACAAGCCGGTAGAAAATGCCGAGTAACATTAGGCCCACCCTTTGTACTTACGGCAATTTTAATAAATAAATGAGAACCGGCCGTTTTCATACAAATTGAGGCTAAATTGGTGTGACACCATCATTATATTATATTATTATAACTAGCCCGTAAGATCCCACTGCTGGGCAAAGGCCTCCCCCGCGGTCTTCCATTTGTGACGGTCCAATGCAACCTTAGTCCAGTCTTTCTGATAGGCGTCCAGATCGTCGCGCCATCTTTTTCGGGGTCTACCTCTTCGCCGAAATCCGCCTTGAGGTACCCAATTTTCTGTGACGATCTTAGCCCATAGAAAAAAAAATATGACTGTCACAGATTTAGTCGAGATTGCCTAACGTCAATTTGACTTTAAAATACTGAATTTGACAGACCGTCTTCTCTGTTGAGTTCCATACCATCACACTTTATTCAATAAAATAATAAGTACATACGCGAGGTAACCCACGGGATAAAAGCTAGAGTGTATGTTCGAGATACCTTATCGCACAGATTTCTCCTGATAACGAGGCAGATGAACCGTGTTTGTCTTGGCGGGTGATAATGATAACAGCTACTATAAATATGGCCCAGTTTCCTTCGAGGATAATCAAGAAAAAACCTAGATTTCAGAGAGTTGTAAGAAGATTTTTGCCAAAAGCAGTTTGCATTTCATATGGCTGATTACAGCAAGGTTTATTTTGCACGAGTTGTGTATCAACATTTCAGTTTGATTTCAGTCTGAAGTATAAATTCTATGTTTTCAGTTAACATTAAACAACTTTAAACTTAAGATTCGCAAGATGTCCTAGACTATAGCTAGCTTATGCAGTATGCATGAAATGTCATTTACATACATACATACATAAAATCATGCCTTTATCCCTAATGGGGTAGGCAGAGCGAAAACGACCGAAGAGCGAAAAACGAACGAGCAAAGGTCATTCCACCACGTCTGACAAGTTTTTAGGGTTATTTAGATGATATGTATATTGCTATAGTGACGGGTTGTCAGCCCATCGCCTAGGTAAATCGCAATACACTGAAACCCTCGAATCCCTTAACTGGTTTTTACAGCATGCCCGGAAGGAGATGCAGCTGGCACATTCTATGTTTTTCTATCACTTCCAGTCCAGCATGGAAGATAAATGTCATTTATAATGAAAATTTAAAAAGTCTTACCTCCGCTATTGGAATCCACATCTACTTACCCCACAAAGGGCTCATTGCTCTCGTAAAAACTTTAAAGCTTACACAGTAAAAAACTAAAATAATAATACGAAATGAGCAGCACAGATAATAAAACTGGATTCAACTTAAAATCTAGAATAAAAAATGTGCAGCACAGAAACAGTAAATAAAACCCAATAGACATGGATTCTCGCTGGTTACGCTCGCACCATTGTCGTTGTTTGAACGAAGCACATAACAAGTGTCCGTGTTTCACAAACAAACCGACCTGCTCTTCGGGGAAACCGTTTAAAGCAGTATAAGCCGCTTTTGTGGCATCTAGACAGTTCTTTTTGAGACAACTGTTCATGTCCAGTTCAACTACAAAACTTTATACCGAAAAGTTGTATGTATTTATATTTGTTGTAATCTAGTTTTTTCTTCTTTAGAAAATCAAGCAAAAGCTTTTGTGGTAAGTCAGTTAATTTTTTGAGAGAACCGTGGATGTTGGTAATGCAGTAGGTATTTATATTTTATCCGCTTTGACATTTTATCTGATGGACAGTGGCGATGCTGACGATACAGATGTTGGATAATATTTGAGATATTTTTTAATAGAAACGTGATTATAGAAAAGCAATTTATGCCGCTTCTGTGGCATCTAATTATTAAATATATTTTCGAAAGATCTGTAGTAATTTTTCACCTATTTTAGAAATCTTGCATATCTTTACAAGAACACATTTACCGTTTTATGACGTCATACATAAAACATTGCTTATATACCTCTCTCTCTCTCGATAAAGTTAAAAGACAAACCGGAAAGTTATTTAAATCACGAATATCCCGCGCTAAATGAATATTCTTCAAAACTTTTGATTGGAAATAAGAAATATTCCTACAGACCTACACAGACATTCAAACAGATCTATTTCGTGGATTTAGGTCAATTTTATACGTATTATATCTACCCTAACATTTTATTTGTAGACAGCATACTTTTTTTATTATATATGGGAGGGAGATGTGAGATACTCATATTCGGATGAAAGTATTTGGCCTACTTTCTAAGATTTATATGTTTACGGGAAGAACAGGGTGCGTCCGTAACGAAAACAAAATAAAACACAAGTTTTAGTAGTTTAGGGGAAGGCTTTATGAGTTTTGGTTAGAGGGCCAAGGGATACCATTTTTTTTTAAAGGCCAAAGAAATTCTACGCTCATAGCTTTATTAGAGTGTACGAGATCATTCTAGTCTCTATTCTCCGCATTTTTAACGTTGCGTTATCGATAGCAACTTGTTTTGCGGCCCATAAACTACTTTCTCTTTACAACTTTAAAGAAAGTCAACCGCAAAACATATATTTGTAACAAGGTTATTGTCTGCGGTTCCGATAATAGAACCTTTGCTTAGTTGCAAAGAACGAGCTGTTTATGGACCGCAAAACAAGTTGGTATCGATAACGCAACGTTAAAAAAACGGAGTATAAAATCGATAGATCTATAGTGTTTTGTCACTAGAGTTAGATAATAGATAAAGATAATACTGAGCGGTTTTTTTACTTTTGCCTGATTAGAACTCCGATAATCTACAAATTTGGGGTCTGCGACATGTAAGTATGTCGCAGACCCCAAATATGTACCTAGATTATCGGAGTTCTAATAAGGCAATTAAGTGAAAAAAAAAGATTATTTCGTACATTTAAAAAAAGAATGAATACTTATAGTTGCATAGGCCTATTTTTAATTAAGTCAAGTTTGTTATGCTAAATAAGGTTTAAGTGGTCAGTGGCACCCTTATCATTGATATCTGATATTAATAGATTCAATACTATTACTTCGTTATCAAACGATTTTCACAATTCATCTGCACTTTATTTCAAAACGTAAACAGCATGACAATAATATTATATTTTATTTCAATAAACAACAATATATTATCTCTTTTACTATAAAGGGTCCCGATGCTTCAATGTAAGTTCTTCTCTAGAGCATCGCGAATTTCCTATTTTTCCATCAGCCCCTGTAGCATGCAGCCGCGAAAAGGCCACGATAGCCGTTTTATCACACATTTTATCTGTCAAATTGTAGGAGAGTTTGACAGATAGATGAGATACATTCGTTATCGCGCGGTGTCATGCTGCAGGGGCTGAATGTTAGTCAGCTTTACGGCCACGCGGTCTGGTGATCAGTGTCGTATCTGATACGTATGCCACAAGCTTTGAAGTACCTAGCGAGCTTTTCGTTTCATAGCTAACAGTCGTGTGGTCAGCAATCCGAAGACTGTTAAAGAGAACATAAGCCAACGGGCCGAGCCTCAGGACCTAATTGTTGCCACGTGGAGATCTGAACTGAACAGTTATAATTTTATCTGGAATAGGCCATGGTTATTCAGCTTAAAAGATCGTGTGAAGTTGTAAAGTGTACGTATGCGACTCGCATTGGCAGCATCAATCGCTTCAATGATAGTTTAGGGTCATCAGCGCCTGTAAATCGAGCATTCGGTGACGCGAGAGTCAACAATGTGAATGGCCAATGGCTCCTACTTCCGAGGTCTTCGAGCAACTTTATGTTATAGGGCCAGTGTCCTAAACGGCCGAAGGGGTTATTTCGACCTCTTTCTTTTTATTTTAGGGACTAAAATGCCGAAACTATTTTATTTATTATTCCCTCAAAAACTGGATTATTTAAAGTAAAATAAAGTAATCATTTATTTTAGTGCAAAGATACATAATAGGTAAAATTTACATTCTTAACTTATTAAATAACACTAAAAAAGGTGTCACTCAGCACATGCTGTAGCACCAAGCACTACAACGCTGGTCTTCCGTGGTACCTAAATTTCAAAACGAATTTCGAAATTGTTTACCTAGATTTCAGGGTTTATGTAAAAGACTCTGTATAGTATAATAAATACTTCCTGTTTTTTCAACTTCACAGCAATTTATCAATACGGGTGTCTACTGCCTACGAAATAGGAAACTATAAATGAAGTAGTATTGAGCATAGTCTAGCTATAGGTACTTATAGTACGCGTAAAATTAAATATAATAGATTTTTGATTAAGTACTTTTTTATTTTAATATATAAAGAATTGTCGCTTGGTCAGGGCCTCAATAGTAGGTTCGAATATGGAGTATGGTCTATGTTCCTTGGGGATAGTTGTTCAGTTTCATGGTTAGGTAGGTTCACACCCTAAAGTTTAATTAGCCATTTATTTTTACTCTCAGTATATTTTAGTAAATATGGTATCATTATATTGTTTACCAATAATAAACCAAGTGTATGATAAAAAAAAAATAACAAGATGACTAATAATGAAAATTGGAATCAATTTAAATATGTCATGTGGAAGTCATAAATAAAGACAATAGATAGGATATGTAGATGAATAACTAAAACAATGCACACATAACTGAAGAATCATGGCTGACAAGTTAGCACAGATTTGTCAATGTGTTATGGCCTTCAAGACTTAATAAAATTGCTTTTGTCTTCTTCTAATTGCTCAATCCTTGTCTTTTTTTTCCTATTGGATTCCAACACAATTTTAAGCAATATACAGGGTGTAAAAAAAGTACTGCGTTCCTTTCAACCACATGTTCTACTGACGATACCAAACAACTTTCCCAAAGCTGAAAAATTTTAGCTCGAAAAAAATTTTTGCCTTTTCCATACAAAGATGCTTTCCGGGATCTGCAGTTTTGTATGGACAAGGCAAAATTTTATTTCGAGCTAAAAATTTTGTTTTTACTATGGAGAAACCACAGATAATAATTATGTGATATAATATAATAAAGCATTTATTAAATTTTTTAAGGATAACATCTACTAAGTAGATAACAGTCATTTCAAATAGATATTTGGAATAGACATTCTTTTGCAGATAATAAAAAAATCTAGGTAATTTATCTGATTGATGACCTACATAATATCTTTTACTGAAAATTTATGTAACTAATAGATGGAAACGGATTAGGGATTTAATTTATATTTATAATTTCTATCTTGATTGATTTGTGTTTGTCAGAGATGGCTGTGTGTTGTTGTGCTGTAAAAATTATTTTCTACATTTTTAAATGTATCTCTTTACTCTTAATAAAATACCCAATGATTAAATAAAAATTTAAATATTGGAGGCTTACCAAACAGTGCATTATATTTTAAAATTTAATCTTATTTCATGTAGCCTTTAGGCCTATGTGTCTCACTGCTGGGCAACAAAATTAAAATACAATAAAAAACAACTAGAATATTTAAAAAAAGTATTCTCACCTGGTGGGCTATCAGTAAGGATGGTAATGCCGGTGGGGTCCACATGTGGGGGAAACGCCTCGTACAAGTCGGGCTCTTCTTCAAGCACTGCCGACAACATTGCTGAGGGCATCCCGGCAATCCCGGCACTCACACACACAAACTAGACACTACACACACACTCGTCCGCAAGGCTCGTGCCAGCTCACACCAGCGAGCCGCCCCGAGCCATCGTGCTCAAGTCCACCATGCACAACACACCCAGTCTAAGTCAAATCCTGCTGCACCATCTTCAAATCTGAAACGATCAAGCACTACACTCAATATGACTATAAATACCTACTCAACAATCATTCAATGATAGCTTATCAAGAATATTACAAAGTGATTTTAATGTAACTCCAGATAAAACTGATCTCTCAAAGTCAGTTACCTAATTGGATAATTATAACTGTGTTTGGATCAGCTGATCGCTTCCCGGTGCCAGGGGAGTCTTGACATTTTATCGCTAATTTTAGCACGGCGGCGGGCGGCTTACGCTCACTTCAATGTCAGTCTTGGGATAAACTCGCCCGCAGTGTTTTAAAACATTCAGAGGAAGATTAAAAAATGTTGCTCACCGTAATCCTGGCGATATATGATGCGAAGTTCGGTGTGCAACTCCGTATTTACCGCTTTGGAGTCCCCGCTACGACTAACACGGAGCGGAGAGGCCAGTTCCCAGACTGAGCTCACGGATAGGATAATAATCGTCTCGATTGGGAGCCGCCGCTGCTTTGTCACTTAAACGAACCACACTGGGCATCACACCGCTATACCTACTACGGACCCGGCACACCAATACATTGTAATAAACTGCTCAATTTATTGGGATAGTTTCAACAACCCCTTGTTTCGTTAATCGAATTACCGATGGTGAAAGTCGTTCCCGTTTTTTTTCCTGCGGACTTTGTTCGAATAAAACTGGTCAGCAGAACTCGGGTGTCGGTTGTGTGTGAAACAATGGTGACAATGTTCGTGAAACAATATCGCACGACCGTGATTTTGTACGCGATTTGCGAGAAACGCGAGCCGCTCGTTCACCGTCCAACAGGAAAACCATAGACTAAAGAAATTAATGGGGATGCTTGCATGGAAATCTTTGGAAGAAAAGGAAAGGGAGGGTTCTGAATTTATTTATTTTATTTTTATTTTCGAACTTGGGTACATAAAATAGAAAACACGAAGGAACGGAAGAAAAATCGCTTCTTATAGATTCTCTAATAAATATTGACTGATGATACATGTTACCGGAAGCTATTCTTCTTCTTAGGGGCGTATTGGATTGGCGTATTTCATAAGCATAATTCGATGTACATTGCGTGGGTAGACAGTTTTATTCATATTCCTAGTTTTTTATCGGCTATGCAATAATATATAATAAACTCAAATTGTTCTCATTATTTTATGGACCAATCTCATTGAAAACAACTAAATGCTAGTAACAAACAACACGATCGTTGTTCGTAATACGTATAATAGGCTCAACAGATAAGTTGATAAACATTTTGATAAGATTTTTCGATCGTCCGTCATTGGCAAAATATACAGACGAATAACCGAAACACTTTGAAAGAGTAATGTCCATTGTTTGTAAATTGATGTCCTATCTTTCTCATAAAGTGCTCTCTAAAATTCATATTTTGCTTTTTCATAAAAACGTATTTTTATGTTCTGTAGATTTCTACCTACGGAACCCACTTGAAGAGTAAATTATAGCATGTATCCGAATTTAAGCTCATAACTTTCAAAAAAAGCTTCAACCATAGACAATAGTCAACAAAATGTTTCTACAATTTGGTAGATTTTGTTCATTTATTAGCTGTCCGCCCTGCGGTTTTACCCGCAGCAAAATTATTTTTCCCACAGGAAAGAGATATTTTTTCCGTGGTAAAACGTAGCCTTTGTCTTAATACAGGACCTATCTATGCTACAATTGTGCTCAGTTTCATCCCGATTCGTTTTTGGCCCCTATTAATCCCAGTCAGTGATTAAAGAGTTTGAGCTGAAGTAGATCAAACATCCACTCATTCGCATTTTTAATAAATTATCACCCTGCTATTTGACCTCCCGGCCAAATAATAGATTTTCCCGTAATAATTTTATATATCCGCGGTAAAAAGTAACCCTTGTCCATCTTGAGACAGATCACCGTTAAACGTTCTTAAAAAAATAACAAATTTTATTAAAATTGTTTAAAGGTGTAAACAAGCAACCGACAGACAGACATACAAAGTTACTTTCGAATCTGTTTTCGACATGTAGTAGAAATATGAAAGCAAAAATGGCAACATTATAGCAAACGTCAAAACTGTAGAAACGTCAGTTTTGCTGTCATATGTTTTGTGTTTTGTCATCTTCGTAGGGAGGAAAACTGGATATTTTTCCATGAATAATTAAAATTCTATTGAGTAGTGCGGCATATGTGAGCAATAATATGTCGGCGCCAAAGTCTGAGTGCCTCAAAGGTATGTTTAATGCCCCAGGTTAGGTGAATTCAACGTATCACTTGTAAGGTTTCTTTCGTTTTATTAAAATGTTTGTTATTTACATTTATAGATACCGTGACCGTGCTTATACACGCTATAGGTGATAGCGATAACTCCGTCAACAATGTAGTGATCAAGTCTTTGACCAAAATAGCGAATTCCTATCCTAATGAGGTGATAGAAATTTTCTGCGAACTTTACAAAGACTCGGTGAAAACAAATCCTGTTCAGCTTGGGAATATTGTCAAGTAAGTATTGGGCAAGTTATACGTAAGATCAATAACACACAATGAGGTAACTGTGTATAATATGCATGGAATTCTAGAGAAATGTTTATGTTAATATTCTATACTTAGCTAGCTGTTGCATATTTATCAGCAATAGTCTATTATTATCTTTCTGTGTTTCAACTTCTGTTTACAATATCTTGAGACTTCTGTTTCTAATTAGGTACTTACTTATTAAATTATCAACTGAATTTTGGAAATTGAACATGGCGACTATTATAAGATTATATGTTTTTATCATACCTACTCAATTAACTGCTATTTACCAAACTTTTAATAACTTGAGTAATTTATTTGTTGTAAGCTATATAGCAGTAATAAATTTTCTATCAATAAAAAGTCTTCTAACATCTCAACTACACATTTTAATCCAAAATACTTATTTTTTTTAACCAGAGTCCTAGAACAAACATGTGTAAATCAAGTAAAGCGGCTGGAATCCCAGACGGCGGTGGACTTGGTCAATTCCATGCTCCGAGCAATGATGGAGAACTCGGGATACGAGCCCACCGTCCAGATGGGGGCTTCTGCGGTGCTAGTGGCTGTAGGACACGAGCATTTGGATCTGGTAAGCATTTATTTCAGACATTTCCATTGGTGGGTGAATTTGATAAATTACTAGAGAAAACATTTCCATTTTACAACATAATTTAATTTTAGACTCATTCATTAGTGAAAAAAGAAAGTTAAAATTTTGTTGTACTTCTGATTTGTAGAAATTATTTTCTCTGAAATTCAGATAAGTTCTATATTAAAGAACTCATAGGAATACAACATTGTCTTTGGTTTGTTATTTATTATACAAACTTGATAAAAAGTAGTTGCAGGTATAAACTTCTGAAAGAGGTGAAAAATATATTCTCATACTTTAATTTAATTTATAATATCTATTAGGCCACATAATAATTAGTATGAAGTTGGAAGTTTTTTAATGTAACGATTGCATACAATTTAAATCAGTAAGTATAATATTCTTATCAAGGGAACAGATACAGTGAATCATCAATGTAAACAAACACCTTACACCTGCTGCTAACATTATCATGACATTCTGTTTGTTTGGCGCAAATATTTTATGTCCTTATTTTTTTATTATTATAGATGCTTATGTTACGATTCCTTTTCTACCAGGTACTGCGTTCGCTGATCAACCAGCTATCCCCAGCGTCGGTTCCCCACTATACCATCGCTCATACCCTGGGCACCTTAGCTGCAGTCAACACTCAAGGAGTTGTCCCTCAAATCAAGGAGATCTTGAGCAAGATGTTGCCTTTACTGTCCCTGGCTAAGCAGGATGGATTGAAGCAGGCTTTCGCTTATGGTGAGTATTTACTATTTTTGTTCTTCTCTTCTTATAAACCCACTCGTTCTAGGATTTGACAAGTGACCCTTCATGTAAGAGTTTTTAAACCGCCTCAGAGCACAGCTAATAGACCTCTGCCATGGTTTGCGTAACGACTACAATCAAAGGCTTAAGTTGCCCTCCGAAGCACGGAATCCTTTGCTTACAGTACACATCAGCGAAAAAAGTGCCCCCCCTACTTGTGGGTAATATTACTTATTAACCTGGAGGGTTGTCAATAGGACGAGATTTTATTTACACAATGGAAAATTAATTACTGCTCGTTCCCTAGATTTATCTCTTATATGAGCGCGCGATGTATTGCAAGAGATGGAATATTTATAGAATTTTATTGTTATAAACGCGATAAGAAGTCTCCTTGTTTACTTTGTTATATTATAATAATAAGTATTATACAATAAATTGATCCTTGTAACGTTCGAATAATAAATTAGGTTTAATAAGGAATATTACTAAATGAACCAGATATCAACCACAAAGTTGCGAAAATGCGGCTATCTGGTTGAATTGAAACGTTAGACTAAACATGTATTTCTAATTTTAGCATTTGGCCATTTCGCGGTTGCCGTGTCCGAGCAAATAGGAGACAACGTGCAAAACGACAACATTACATCGATAAAAGACAATTTTGTCACAGAATTTTCCATAATTTTCGACGTTCTGTACAACCAATGGCTCCCGTCTCATGAAGCCAAAGTCTCAGAATCAGTGCTCGAAGCGCTAGGACCTATAACAAGACTGATATCAGAAAGGCAGTTCAATGAAACAGTCAATAAATTCGTGCTATCATTGCTGTCTATGTACCGGAAGCCGTTGATAAATTCCTACTACATAAGTCAATGTATATCGTATCTGCTGTCTCCGTCGCCACTGAATCCGAAACTGAACTTGAATGATAATGTCATTAATTCGATAAACCATGTTCTATTTAATCTGGTTCTAGTCGAACCAGATTACGATCAGCCACAGACTGTGAAAAACCATTTCGAAGTGCTGAGATGTTTTGACCATATGGCTGGACAGTTTCCCGACCAGACAATTGAAAGTTTACTTCATCATTGTAAGAATAACCAAGAAAAGGAAAGAATGAAAGCAGTTGCAGTCCTAACTCATTTGACTACGTCTTCTCAACTATTTGTAGAGAAATATGCGACAAAATTCATAGTAATCCTGAAAGTAATGACTGCTATGGAACAAGGGTTGAAAATGAAGAAATTGCTCGTCAAAGCGATTGTAGGTTTAGTATATAGAAACTGCATAACAACAGCTGAAGATTTTACAATGGTCGAGTTTATTATCAAACATTGCGGATATGAACCTCCCAATGCGTCTAAACCTGAAATTAATGATTTACATGATACATGCAAAAGCTCTTTGATACTAATGTGTAATACTGTTACTAGCATCAGAACGCAACTGAGAAATTTGCTCCTTACCGCTTTGACTGTCGAAGATTTCACTCCTTCAATGTCGACAGTCAGCCATTGCGTGACGTCATTGCTTCAGAACAACTCAGACGACAACACTGACGAAAACACGGAAAAGTCAGTTGAACTCAAATGCTCACCAGATTTGGTTTTCGTACGGTGCATAACGCATGTCGCAGAACCAGACCAAATTGAAAGAAATAAAAACCTTCTCATGTTTCTTGAAGAATTTTCCGAGGATGTCCATAAAAACTTGAAAAATGCTTGGACTGTTGAGATACAGAGACTGCTAAAGTTTGTTGAAAAGAGCGAATCGAAAGAGCAGTGGCATGGTATGCTGCTAGATTTGCTAGTTTCAGCTGTGGAGCAAGTGAACAATAATAAATGGGTGGAAACCATTGCGACGATAATTTCTCAACAGATATTATCAAAAAAACAGGCGCCAATGATCAAAGGACTTTCCTTGCAGTATTTAGCCATACTATCATGTCACATGTCTAATGCTGCTGCTGTCGAGAAAATTCTTAAAATCATTACTTTCGCCCTCAAATCTATTCCAATGGAAAGCTCAGATTACGTCAGCAGAGCCGTCGGAATCGCTTCGAGACAACACGGAGAATTTGTAATGAATGAACTAGATACTATGTACAAAGAAAATGAAGCTAGACGTGGCAGTAAACTTATGAACTTCTTATCTTCAAGACATTCCAAAAACGACGCAGAAATATTGATTGTCAAATACGCTATTATAAACTGTTACGGAAAAGTTGCAAGTGAATGCCTCGATGTGCATGTGTTAGCGAGATTGGGAGAGAATGTTACAGCTATATTGTTTGACATCCTAAAGTCTAATCCTCCTTTTGATTTATGCAAAGCAAGTGTGACCACTCTTTACGAAATCGGCAAAGCTTTATATCCTGCTGCACATCATAATGTTGCTCTAAGAAATCGCTGGCAACTTTTGAACGCTGTTTTGGAACAAATCTACAATTCTAATTTGGAAAAGAGGAATGTGGAATTATATCCGATTATTGTCAAAGCCTCAAAAGCCCTAACAAAGCTCCAGAAAGGTATCCTTCCAGAAGAAAGAAATACCATTCTTAGAGTGCTGTTCAACAGTATTTTTGGAGAGCTATCTTCGTTCAAAAGGAAATATGAGATCGAAGGGAATGGAGACGAAAACGATCGGTTGGCGAAGACTTTGAACGATAGTTTGACGTTGCTTCATCACTTGATTCGAGAGCTGATTATTCAGTCGACATGTCTAAGTACCATTGATGATTTGGTCAGTTTACTGATGGAATGGATTCGCCACGAAAACGATGAAATAAGAACAGCTTCCGTACTAATTCTGCAAGTGATTTTCGATACTTACATAAAGAACGTGAAATTGAACTACGAAACTCCTAGCAAATTTGGACAAATGGGCTACTTACTGGGCCTCATAGTACCTGGAGTTGCAGATAACAATTTCGCTGTGCGATTGACAACAGTAGACTGTATCAAACTGATCATCCAAATCCAAGACCTATACGAAGGCCATACAGTCGAACCAGATGACGAATGCATGTCTAATTTGGCGTATCTTCAGAACAATATACTGACAAATGATTTAACCATGATCTCTGAATACTGCACGAACTTATGCGATACAATTTCGCCGAAGATTCCTCACCACCACACGATGCAGTTTATCGAAAGTCTTTTAGAAAGCTATGACGCAGAAGAGTATCGAAGCATTGGGATCAGCTCGATTTTGGACGCGTTCTTCGTGAGGAAGGGTCAGGACTTGTACCAGAGTATAGAGAGGATTGTGGAAGTGATACTTGGGACCATGGAGGTAGTTGGAGAAGAAGCTAGTCTAAGGTTGATGAAGCCACTGACGTCACTGACCCGCCATCATTCCAGTGCTGTGATTGCTGTTCTTCTGGCGCAGAGGTTGCCGCTAAGACCGTGAGTATAACTTTTTTTTTATAAACTCCATTAGGTTTTCTGCCTTTCTCGTTGTACATAATTGATTCTGCCTTATGTTTCAAGATTCCCTTCTAGAACTGCTTTCATGTTTTATAATAACTTATTAAGTATTGATATTGTTTGTTTGTCTACTGTTTTAATTTTCACAACGAATAAATTCTTCAGCGCTATACATGTGATGTGACATAGAAGTTAATCTTTTCAATTTGTCTGAACTATTGCTAATTATACAGTAGGTGGTAATTGTTCAGCAGTTAACGTACCGTCACTTGGGAGCCAAACTAAAAGCTAAATGCAGATGGCGCTGTGGGCGACTGTTCCTTGTTACGTGTCAATGTCACATGTGTATTGCGATTTTATCAGTTATTTTTTACCATTATACTATACTTTTCTCAATATAATCACTTTCTTTGTAATGCGCTGAACACAATCAACTTGCATCACTTGCATTGAAGTTTTTAATACGTATTTTTTTTACCACTGTCTCCCACTGTTTTCTTTGTTTGGAATCTCTGGAAAACATATGAATTCCCCTATTTTTACAATTAAATACATTGCATTGTGGCATTTACTGATAATATTCTAAAAATATTCAGTTTGTTTAAAAAAGCTAGTACAATTTGACAGTTCTCAAGGTACAGTCGCCCATGCGACACCTAGCGGGAGAAAAAGGCAGTTTTCCTCCTCGTCGGATAATATAATTACGATACGAATATGAGTTCACTACTTTAGAGGTAGTCTAGTCACAGTTATTAGGAACAAAAGAGCTTAAAGACTGCTTTGTTTTCAATGAGTCTAGACGGTTTATGTAGTTTTATATAACACATAATTTTACTTAAGCCGCAGAATACTCAAGTGATTCTCTGATAATCATGAAAACATAATTCATTAGGAACTTTACAACCGTTTTAGAAGGCAAGTTAATAACGAATGACCACAAACTGTCCATGATTATTATTGCGTATATCTTGAAATAGTTGCGGCTTACCTACTTAACTTTATTGGATGGGGATCTTAATTTGATTTACTATTGTATCATTTGATGGTGTAGATACTAGCTTATATGGGTGTAGTAGGTAATTAATCGAAAACTGAAACCAAAGAGTTGCTCAATTATCGAAATTGATCAATTTCACAAATAAATTCTTTATCTTTCTTTACTAATTTATAATATTGTTTCGTAATTTCTACTATTAATTTTCTACCCAATTTCCAGGTCAGTGGTAACATGCTGGCGCCACCTAGCGAAAGACTCGCAGTTGTCGGAGGCGATAGTCGACAATTTCCTTCGCATCATGACCTCTATAGAACTATACGAAGATCCGTATCACATCACTGAGAACCATATTGCAGCACTACAGCCTTTGACTGTAAGTATCGGCGAGTACTCTTTTATACTTTCTATGGACCTATTTAATTACATGCATACATACATACACAAATCACGCCTTTATCCCAAGAGGGGTAGGCAGAGCAAAAACGACCTAAACAAACGTCGTTCCGCCACGTCTGACAAGTTTTGAGGGTTATTACAGATGATAATGTGTATTGCTATAGTGACAGGTTGTCAGCCCATCGCCTATAAATTGCAATACACTTAAACCCTCGAATCCCTTAGCTGGTTTTTAGAGCATGCCCGGGAGGAGATGCAGCTGGCACATTCTATGTTTTTCTATCGCTCCCAGTCCAGCATGGAAGAATTACATTTCTAAAAAACATGAGAAAATTAACACACCCAACTTTCATTCCTTATAATAGTATTAGAATTTGTAGAATTTATAGTATCTATAGTAGAACTTTCTTATTTCAGCTGATAAGTGCACTAGGCGAGATGTTACAAGAGCCTACAATGAAACCAATATGCGTGGCCAAATTCTCGGAACTATTCTCAGTGTTATACACAACTCTGGCTTGCTACATAGAAGCAGAACCCCCAGCCTATGCCCTGTCTCAGAACAAAGGGCAAGAGAGGTTCGGTTTCATACCGAACAGGGAATCCATCAAGCTGTCCCCCGCGAAGATCACCGTCAACACTTTCAGCGCATTCCTGGAGCAGGCTGAGTGTGATAAGGTTAGACCTATCTGTTTTTGTTAAATACTCGCTACGCTCGCGTAACGTATTTTATTGATTAAGTATGGTTTGATGGTCGCGCTTGCTTCGCTCGCGTAACATTATGGTTTAAGTTAAGTTTTCGTGAAATGTCGCGCCAGCTTCGCTCACTTATCAATTGAGTCAACAGTGACGCGCTCACTTCACCCGCGTAACGTATTGATTCAAATTTTGTTAATAGGTCGTCGAAGTAGTAAAAATAATGTTTTCACGCAGCGTTGAATTCGATAGTTTGATTTTTACAGTTTTTCTTTTTAGGTAAAAGAGGCGTGCTCACTCTGCCTAAGCATAGAGCACGGTGACTCATCAGCGACTCTCTTAGAACTGGCGCCGATAATCAGCGGCGCGTTGTGCCGAGAGAGCCCGCAATATCTTGCTAAGCTCGTCGCACGCGTGGCCTCTTATGCAAGATCCCCGCTCCCGCCGCAGAGATGTGCCGCCATAGCGCTTTTAGCTGACTTACTCAACTATAGGTAAGGGTATTTATTGGTCTTTGGTAAAGATTGTGGGTCAAAAAAACGACTAGATGAGCCCTGAAATCTGAGTTTATAAAGTCATGTTATAACTAGCAATTTCCTTACAGATGCAACGACAACGCAGTGCTAATAGAGACCGTCTTATCAACCTTAAACACCGGATGGAAGGATGAGAATCCTCGAGTGCGCGCGACCGCCCTTCGGGGCGCGGCTAATATCGCCCAGTTACGAGCTGAGCATAGAAACACGGCCTTACCAGCCGCCTTAGCCGCCTTGAGCGCTGGAGTCGATGCTAGTCCATCACAGTGAGTAAACATCATCATCATCAGCATCATCATTATATGGTCATGACCGCGACTGGCCTCCGGGGCGCGGCTAATATCGCCCAGTTACGACCTGAGCATAGAAACACAGCCTTACCAGCCACTTTAGCCGCCTTGAGCGCTGAAGTCGATGCTAGTCCATCACAGTGAGTAAACATCATCATCATCAGCATCATCATTATATGGTCATGACCGCGACTGGCCTCCGGGGCGCGGCTAATATCGCCCAGTTACGAGCTGAGCATAGAAACACGGCCTTACCAGCCGCCTTAGCCGCCTTGAGCGCTGGAGTCGATGCTAGTCCATCACAGTGAGTAAACATCATCATCATCAGCATCATCATTATATGGTCATGACCGCGACTGGCCTCCGGGGCGCGGCTAATATCGCCCAGTTACGACCTGAGCATAGAAACACAGCCTTACCAGCCACTTTAGCCGCCTTGAGCGCTGAAGTCGATGCTAGTCCATCACAGTAAGTATAATCAGCATCATCATTATATGGTCATCATGACTACGACGTACTGGCCTCCACAAAGCCTTACCAGCAGCCGTTTCAGCTGCCATATTAATCCAACTTTAAAATACTGTGACTTTATCCATTATCAATTTCATATTTCACGCAAAGAAAAAATTCATGAAGATTCATTCATTATATATGTACTAATTATTAATAAGTTATAATATATTATTTATATTCCAGGCACCCAACAGACAACGTCCCTCTAGCAGCCATCCAAGGCTTAAGCCGTCTACTCACAGAACTCGACAAATTCGATAAAGAATTCGACAGAGATCTCATAGCAGTGGCACAGAAAATAAGACCCTTTATGAACACGGATTGCAGCCAGTTGCGGGAGAATTCTATAAGATTGGTTGGGACTATTGCGTCGAAGGTTCATGCTGAGGCATTGGTGGAACAAGCTATCAGCTCGCTTCCTTGTTTTTTGCTGCATTTGTGTGATAATAACCCTGCTGTTGTTAGGGTAAGTTTGTAGCTAGTAACAATATAAAAAGTTTAGTTTATAGAAACTAACAATGCTATCGATTCGGTGAGAGCACGACTTAACTTAATATTAGCTAAAATTATTGCCGTCGTTATTGAGACGAAGTTTACTAATCTAGTATTTATCATTAGTATATACAGATCCATCTGGAATAACCCTCAAAATTTTTCAGACGTGGCGGAACGACCTATGTTTAGGTTGTTTACGTTCTGCCTACCCCATTAGGGATAAAGGCGTGATTATATGTATGTATGCATGTATCATTAGTACCTATTGTATCACTTGCATCTGATCTAAATTTACAGGCCAGCAAATTTACCCTTAAGCAAGTGTTCAAAACCTTCAACGTGAAGAAATCCAACGACCTAGTACAGACACATCTACTAGACGAGGGACGATTATACCTCGACGAATTCCTCTCGGCTTTACTGAGGACCTTGGCTGATGAGATGCCCAGTAGCATCGTCAAGTGTTTGCAGACTGCTGTCAATTATCTACACTGTGCTAGGGAAGATATGAAGCCACATCCACCGCTTTTATTAGGTAAGTCTTTGCTGTAGATTGCTAAAAAGACATATTTTTATGCCTCTTCTCAAAAAAATTGGACTGCCAACTTTACAGAGAATGTTTTGCGCAAAATTCAATGTGAATTTAAATGTAACACTTACAATAATTTCTACCTCTATTAGAGTAGAATAAAATGAGCATTCTCTGTAAAGTGGTCAATCAAATAATAATGTATAAAATATGATTTGAAAAAAAAAATTGAATTATCGAAGACTTTCTTGCGCAATAATGTGTCCTATTCTTCCATACTATTTCAAAACAAATTATTCAGTCAATTTAAAACTATTTTGCAAAGTTAACACAGACTCCTAATACAGGGAATAAAAAAATTGCTGACAAAATTTTACCTACCCATGAAACTGAACAACTTTCCCCAAGGAACATAGATCTAAATATGAAAAATTTGGCTCACCCATACAAAATGGCTCACCCATACAAGCCGCTGACACCATTTGTATGAAAGGCCATTTTTTTTTTCATATTTCGACCTATGTTTCTTGGAGAAAGATGTTCAATTGCATCCATGAGTAGGATCACACTCTAAAGTTTGGTCAGCTATTTTTTACTCCCTGTATAACTAACTTACATACTGGACTGGGAGCGATAGAAAAACATAGAATGTGCCAGCTGCATCTCCCGGGCATGCTGTAAAGACCAGCTAAGGGATTCGAGGGTTTTAGTATATTGTAATATAGGCGATGGATCTATCTTAAACAACCCTCATAACTTGTCAGACGTGGCGTAATTACCTTTGTTTGGGTCGTTAACGCTCTGCCTACCCCATTAGGGTTAAAGGCGTGATTTATGTATGTATGTATAACTAAAAATTCTTCCACAGGTCTCCTATACGCCGAGCTGTACCGTATCCGCGAGAAGCACCCGAACGAGACAGCACTAGACGGTGACGTCACACGCAGCGCTCGCACTCGTCTATTACAACTGATCAAGGATTCAAACCCTTTAGTGAGGCAACACTCTGCCATGGCTCTTGCTAATATATGCTTAGTAGAAGCATGACCAGCGTGTAGTCAGGGGGTGTATAGGAAGGAGATGTATTATATTGTTTATAAGAAGTGATTGTTATATCGATTTTGATTCTGGCTTCGACGAAATTTTAAATTGATTTTTAAATTAAATATTCCTGCTTCCTTCGTAAGAAAAGGGCAAGAAGTGACGTCCAACGTAAACTAATATTTCTGAAATACTGTACGGCCGCCATCTTGTTTATCATGATTGTACACAAATAAATATGGTTGGTAGAGTTTGTCACATTATAACTGTGATATTTTCACAATACTAGATCATGTCATAACATCGTCTATTACAGCTGATCAAAGACTCGAATCCTTTTGTGAAGGCTTATTTAGTATATGCTTAGTAGCAGCAGACTAGTGCTTGCTACGTTGTAAAGGAAGGAGAAGGAGATGCATTATACCGGGTGTAAGGGACAGCGTCCCGCAAACTGATAGGGGTTGCTCAGACAACCAAACTGAACAACTATCACCGGGTTTTTTTTACAGGAAATGAAAAAAAAATTGCTTTTTCATACAAAATTACCGCCTCGATCCGACAATTTGTATGGAAAAGCAAATTTTTTCTTTCATTTCCTGAAAAAAAAAATCCTTGTGATAGTTGTTCAGTTTCGTTGACTGAGCAACCTCTATCAGTTTGCGGGACGCTGTCCCTTACACCCCGTATATCAATTAATCTAGTTCACATGGCTCAAGCTTTGCTTAGCTTAGCTTGGGACTATTTTAAGTATGTACCAGATAAATCTAGTTATTTCATTATAAACAGCTTAGTCTTTAGTCTTTTCAGAAAAAGCTAGATTGTTAGAGATTGCTATTTTGATTGTTTGCATTTTCGTCCCTTATGTTATGATTAAGTATATTGTTTTTTTTTTTAACTTGTTTTTTTTTAAACCATGTAAGTTATAATTAAAATATATGAAATTAATTTTAAGAGACTGAACTTCAATAAAATTAGGTTTGCAAATATAGCAGTGGTTTTATTTTTTGTATGTTTCTGTAGCATAATAATTTTAATAATACTGGGTATTTAACTATTCATAAGAGAATGACAAGAAACATTTTAACTCGATAAAAAATTAGGTGTCCATTATTGTATGGAGAAGGCGTATATTTTTTTAACTAATTTTTTTTGTTTGTTTTCGTTAGATTTGGTTAAAAAGAACACAGTACTTTTGAACAATGTGCTTTTAATTTATCTATTTGTACGTAATTTAAAGATATAATCTTTAAAAAAGACCTTTTATATTAGACCTTTTAACCAAAGGGCCAAGACCTAGATCGACCTAGGACGTCAGCAAAGGTTCATCATTAGTACTATGGACCATTATGATGTTATTAAATGTATTTTGTACTGAGGACAAAAACACCATTACGCTCGGAAGCATCTTCAGAATAGCAATTATGAGAAATTGTTATGTTACATTGTAACAATTTTGTGTTCTTCGTATCATAATAATTATTATTTATAATGACTTTTCCGATCCATCAATAAATCCCATAAGATTGCCTCGATTCTGGTAGACACGGATAAGATTTCATTTTTAGAGTTCCGTTACCCGAATGGGCGCCCCGCCGCGCTCATAAGTAATTTGTGCCCGAACTGTGCTAAACGGTACAGTGCCACTGACTTATCTGTTCCGATCGGTGGTGATTGCCTCCGTGGTCTAGTGGTCTGAGCCGTGGGCTTACGATCCGGAGGTCCTGGGTTCGATTCCCAGGGGGGAACACAAAGTTGATATTTGTCAATTTATCACTTTGTGAGGTTTTCCCCAGTTTGGTTAGGACATTGCAGGCTGAATCACCTGATTGTCCGAAAAGAAAAAGGATTCCGTGCTTCGGAGGGCACGTTAAGCCGTCGGTCCCGGTCGCTGTCTTTGATAGTGGTCGTTACTGAAACCATGTCAGAGGCCTATAGCTGTGCTACTAGGCGGTTTGAAAAACTCGGACACCAGGGTTTATCGGGTCGTTGTTCGACTCGAAAATCCACTCGCTAAGAAGAAGGTGGTGATTGGCGACATTTGGAACTATTTTAGCCATGAATGTGCATGCTGTACCTACTGTGACACGGGGTAGTGGACTATCTATCAGCGGGGATGCATGTGGGAATGGTGAGAGTCGAGTTTCTTGCTACGTAACCATAACATAACATAAAAATGCAAAATTATGTTTGCTTTTTCCAAAACAAATAAAATATACCGGGTGTAAGGGACAGCGTCCCGCAAACTGATAGGGGTTGCTCAGTCAACAATACTGAACACATATCATCAGGTTTTTTTTTCAGGAGATGAAAAAAAATTTTTGCTTTTCCATACAAATTGTCTGATCGATGTGGTAATTTTGTATGAAAAAGCAAATTTGTTTTTTCATTTCCTGAAAAAAAATCCTGGTGGTAGTTGTTCAGTTTCGTTGACTGAGCAACCCCAATAAGTTTGCGGGACGCTGTCCCTTACACCCCCTATACCTAGTTTGCTTTGAGCAAGACTGAATAATTGGATATACCAGTCAAAGCCAAGCCTTGAGTCTGTATCTCCTCGTTGGAGTCCGGATATAAGATAATAGGTCTGTTTCTCACGGTTTTGCCTGTTTTATATAAAGTTCTAAGTACCTATATTGATTCTATTCAAAATTCCATGTTATTAAAATACTCAGTTGTTGTAAGAAACTTTTAAGAAATTTTCTTCCATGCTGGACTGGGAGCGATAAAAAAACATAGAATGTTCCAGCTGCAACTCCTCCCGGGCATGCTGTAAAAACCAGCTAAGGGATTCGAGGGTTTAAGTGTATTGCAATTTATAGGCGATGGGCTGACAATACATTATCATCTGTAATGACCCTCAAAACTTGTCAGACGTGGCGGAACGACTTTTGTTTTGGGTAGTTTTTGCTCTGCCTACCCCTCTAGGGATAAAGGCGTGATTTATGTATGTATGTAAGAAATTAAGCGTCATTAGGGAATCCATAAAACCTTAAATAAATTCAATGGAACCCGTTTATGTTTAAGCCATTTCAACCTTAACCAGTTTTTCCTAAGGTTGTCAGTACTTTATGTTATTCTGTGTAATACATAGTCTAGCACAATATAAATAATAACTTAAACTCAAGTAATTAGTGAGTGTTTCCTGCTATCATGTGACTTAAGGTTGTAAAATATCAGTACACTTAGAGTACGGCGGTGTACGAACGAAACGACCTGTAAGAAAATGTAGAATAATAATAAAGAAAAATAATAAAGTCTAAAACAAGTGAAATTATTTTTCATACTCTGAGTGAGTTAGTATATAAAATATAAATTACCTACAATTTTAGGGTAGTGATAAAAGTTGGACACCCAACTTAAAAAACGTGATAAAAAACAACATTTATTTCAGAGATATTTTATAACAAAGTAAGTAATTACACAACAGGTAATTATAAATATCGATTTTATCAATTTAGCTTCCCTGCTAAACAAGCTGTACCTGAAACTGAAAGAAGTTGTTCTGTAAACGAAACTGAACAACTTTTAGAGAAATTATTCTAGATAATTAAAATAGAAATTGGCTTTCCCATAAAATGTATGATCGTCTTAACACGTTAATTGTTTATTCATTTATTTATACATTTTTCTTACTCATTCTACCTTGCTTGCATTCTTCTGTAATATAAGGTACCTATTTAGTTTCACAGTTTCCGGCACAAATAAAAAAAATGATTGCTCTACTATTGTGTGCGTGTTACTTTTTGTTCTACTTGTGGCAACGCTACAGAGCAGCATATAAAGATGCGCCGAAATCAGTTCCAATATGGGAATGTATAAAAGTTCTCATCAATGGAAAAGGTAGGTAACAAATAAAATATTTAAGGTTTAAGGTACAATGGTAAATATGTAAGGTTTAAGGTACTGTTCCAAGTTGGACTACCCGCAACAGCCAGCAGGAAACGAAAAACGTAAAACTGTAAGATAATCTCTGTTAAAAAACCAGCCCATTGGTGTATAGGATAGCCCTGCCTCCTGAGCTGGAGGTCGTGGTTCGAATCCCACTACACATACGCACCAATGTGTTTTTCGGTTTCCGAATTTCATATGTACGTTTATTCGACGCTTTTACGGTGAAGGAAAACATCGTGAGGATCCTGAAACACACCTACGAAGAAATTCAAAGGATGTGTGTGAAGTCGACCAATCCGTACTGAGCCCACGTGGTCGACTATGGCCCGATCGCCCTATTCCAGGGAAGGCTCGTGCCCCTAGGGTGGGGATGATGTTCGCTGTGACATATTTTGTCGGACATAATAAGGAAAATAAAGAAGTAAATTGCAATGTAAAATAATAAATATTTCAGATTTATGGAGCAAAGTCTTGGAAGTAATGTGTCTGGTTCAAGAGAGAGGGGGAGTAGCATGTGGCTACTATTACATGCGCGGTTTGCGACGTGTATACGGTAAGCGATAGACTGAGTGCAAACACCATACACGGCATGGGGAATATGGAACGATATTGAACAAACAATCTTCTAGTTCTGAGAAATGAAAAACATGCCCTATGCAGACAGAACCCAATATTTTTCATACCTACCTAAAATATTTTTTTCTGGACGTGTTTAGTTGTGTTGTCATAAAGGGGTTAGCTCTTTAAAGCGCACTGTCATCGGAATATCTGTATTTCTGTATTTGGTTTCTGTATTTTAACTTACTATGATACCTATCACTGATTAGAGAAAGTCGCTGGAGCTTTTACTCTTCTGTGATACTATAATTTTTTTCAGTGGTATCAAATCCCGAAGACAGTATGACAGCTTTAAAAGCTTGTGCAGAGAAAGATGTGCTGTATAGCTTTTGGGAGCCGTGGTTGGGGCAAGCAGCATTTATTGGAAACAGTAAGTAGGTACTAAAATCTTTTGTGAGATTTGACTAGTTTAGTTAGAGGATTCCGTGTTTCGAAGAGCATCGCACCTACTGGTGACGCACTAACAGCGAGTGAGCTGCCGTTAAAAGTGCTCGTTACTAAACCACGTCCCAGGCCAACAGCTGTGTTATAAGGCAGTAGGTATAAAAACTCTAGGGTCCACCAGTTCGTACTTCGACTCGAAAACCCACTCAACAGAAGAATAATTGAAAAAAGATTTTCTATTTTATCTCCAGTTCAAACAAACAAACTCCATCGCAAGTTCTTCATGAAAAGCCTGATGCCGACCAACATGGACGCCTTCCTGACGTACTTCAACCTTCACTCTGAGCGGCTGGTGCAGAAGTTGTCCAGTCACGCTGACAAAGGCCCTTTTGACATGATTAAGACCCTCAGGGTGTACAACCTGATGCTGCTTTGTGGTAAGGGTCTTGGGCAAAAGGGGAATTTATTATTGAAGACGTAATAGCGACAAGAGGGATCTGAATTTTCACAAATTTTCAGATGCAAACTTCAGACTCAAAAAACGTTGTATATTTTTGGAAAGAATTTCACAAAAAAATCCAACGATTTTAGACGTTTAGTGTTCCCCGAGATTTGATCCACATTTGATCTCTAGAAGAGGTTGATTTCAACTAATTGTCATCCTATGGATGTCATCACTGACTTTGGGCTGAAATTTAGCTTTGGGTGATCATCACTGATCAGTTAGGCCCAGTCCAGTTCGGATTAGTCGCCTTCAAACGGCGGCGTATACAATCTCTTCCAACATAAGTAACTCTTAAAATTCTTCGCAGGTGTAACATTGCCTAATAATCCTTATGATTCTAGACACAATGCTGGCATTTAGCAACATGGAGAACGTGAATTTCGACGCGTACCTCAACGCAGTGTCTACATACATGAAGATCGTCGAGATCAGATTCGAGAGCTTGTACCTGCAACACGACGCCATCTTCAACTATACCAAGCTCAAGAAGAAACAACTTACAGCTCTCGAGATCTTACATCAGACTAGGGACGAGGTAGGCGGATAAGAACATACTATACTTTGTCCAATGTAGCTTGAGTCCTGTGACAGCAGGTAGGAAATATCAAAACATCACAGGTGCGAAAGAGACTCCTTCATAACGGTATGTGTTTGACATCTGTCATAAAGATCAAGCTATGTTGTACAGAGTATAGTTACATCTTACATAGGTACCTACATAATAAAACATGTACCTACATTCCAATTATAAATATAGTTAGATGTCTATGTGTTTTGATTGAGCAATTTGATGTACGATAAAATCGCAAGCATTATTTGACCACATTTAGAAAACCTACCTTCTAATTTTATGTTATCTTACAAGCATGAGGCTTTCGCCTGTAAGATAACATAACATTAGATGGCTTCAAGGCTTTTAAAATACATTTCTAATGGTTTCGAGCCTATATTGATGATAATATAAGCAAAAGTAATGCAAGCAGAATGTAAGATAGGTACTTATGCGATAAAAAGTCTGTATAAACAGGTGAAAAGCCTTATGCTTGTAAAGCTACCTTCGTATAAAATTACGCATTATTGTTGGATTCATTAAGTAGGTATTATAAGTATTATTTTATTAAGGTATAAGGTCATTACTTTAAATTATGTGCAAATATTTGAGGGTGTGTTCGTTTCATAAATCGAAGATTTCTTAGTAACTTTTTTTAATTAGTACCTATCCTATATTACCTATATGACAAAACGTCTTTGCAGATTATTTTACAGCGAAGAAAACAACTCAAGGATTTTCAAGAAAAAAGAAGTGTACCAGATGGCAAGTACTTCTTATCTCATCTTATATTATTTTCTAGCATTAATCATATTCATCATCGTCATCTGCACAGGTCATCAATGCAATATCACATTTCTTAGGTCTGACTACATTGGTTAAATCTCCTTTATTATTTTTACTTGCGATTGTCACTTGGTGAAACGCCATCATCACGTTGTAATACCACCTTGTACTCGTTTCACAAAACTTATGTTTATTAACCGACCGGTTTCGCTTTTACAGCAATCTCCTTTAGTTCATTAAAAATAATTCTGTCCACTCCGCTCCGAAGAACCCAGCTGTTAGAGTTTTTAAACCGCCCAATAACACAGTAATAGGATCTGACATAGTTTGTGTAACGACCACTATCAAAGGGCGACGAGGGTCGACGGTTTAACGTGCCCTCCAAAGCACGGAATCTTTTTTCTTCACTCAGGTGATTCAGCCAAACTGGGGAGAATCTCACAAAGAGATAATTTGACAAATATCAACTTTGTGTTCCTCTCTCCTTTGGATCGAACCCAGGACCTCCGGATCGGATGGCTAAGACTACGGAGGCCGTATAAGAATATGGTAATACCGAAACTTTGACTAACTTTCGTGTTCCATAGATATTAAATAAATTTTCTGTTCAGCTCAACACGAAGTATTCCTTGACACTCTTATGGAGGCCGCTGACAAGGGTATAATATCTGAAGCTGCGATGAAGGCAGAAGTAGACGGCACCATATTCGCTGGTCATGACACCAGTGCCTACACCGTGCTGTATGCTTTAGTCCTGCTGGGTTCATATCCTCAAGTGCAGGAAAGAGCTTATGAAGAGTAAGTGTACGATTTGATAGTTTTCTAGGTCCTGACAATTGTATAATATCTTTTTTTTTGTGTTATACAGTGGCGACAAAGCATACGGCCCACCTGATGGTAAGCAGCACCGTAGCCTAAAACCTACTACCATCCCACTAGATCCCAGTGAAATAGCAGAGTCCGTTGCACACCGTGAGACCTAAGGTGGAATGTCTCTTGTGCCTGTAATTTCACTGGCTCTCTTGCCCTTCAGACCGAACCGAAACACAGAAGTGCGAACACTTCTGCTTGGCGGCAGAAATAAGCAAGAGGGTGGTAGGTACTCCCCCAGACGGGCTTTGCACAAAACCCTACCACCTTATAAAATCTGAAAGTGCGATGAGGGCAGAGGTAGACGGGACAATATTCGCTGGTCACGACACCAGTGTCTACACCATGCTGTGTGCTTAAGGCTCGTATTTATTGAGAGCAATATTAAGTATGGATTTGACAGGTCGATTTGTACTAAAATGACATTTCTGATACAAACTCAAACTCGCTGTCACACTTGAGAGCTGTTTATAAATACGGGCCTAAATCCTGCTGGGCTCACCCTCAAGTGCAGGAAAGAGCTTAGGAAAAGTAAGTGAAACAGTTTTTGGTTTTGTAGCGCAGAAGATGTGGCGATAAAGATAAATGAATAATAATTCTTTCATGAAAACCTGAACTGCCGCCACTCTCTGTTCGCTCAAGATAAGACAGAAAATGACAGATATGGTTTTATTTTAGTTTTAGAATTGGGGCCATTGTACTGTAATTTAAGGCCACAGATACGGCGGCGGGCATTTTTAGGCGATGGGCTGACAACCAGTCATCATAGCAATACACGAGTGGTTTTATTAGCTCTGCCTTACCCTGTAAGACGCGATTTTATGTAGGTACCAGTAGACTGACAGATGCTTATTCCCTCTAGAAAATAATTTTAGTAGTTAGTTATGAAACCTGACTTAAGCATACTCGGTTATTTATTTACTAGGTTACAACAGATACTGGGCGAGCGGAAGCAAGTAACAAAAAATGATCTATCAAAGATGGTGTACATAGAAGCCATCATCAAGGAATCCATGAGGATCTATCCTTACGTGGTCCTTCTACCAAGAAGGGTGGACGAGGATATTAAGCTCAGTAAGTATCGGGTTTTTCAATTTCTAAAAGGCTTTTTTAAAGATATGTGATATTTTTGTTAAATTGTAAACACGAAATGGAATAAAACATTCGAAATGGGTTCAGTTGTGAGCACTGACCATTCATATGTTATGAAACATTATACAGGGTGTAAAAAAATATTGCGTTCCTTTAAACTACATGTCCTACTTACTTATGATAGATAACCTTAGAGCAACACGGCCTTCCGCTCGCCCGGAAGGCCGTGTTGCTCTAAGTAGATAACAAACAGCTTTCACAACATCCTGAAGCCAACTTCAAATGGTTTCTTATTAAAAAAATCACAAAGTTCCATCAAGTACCGGAGCGGTAGAAGTAGGTAATGAAACAATATATAGTTTCTGTTCGCAAACCTCTTCTTTATTAGATGGCTTTTATGTTACAGTTTCAAATAGCATTTTTACTCGTTGTCGGCTAGCTCTGAAAGGCCTTGACGTAATCATCAATATCCTGGCTGTCGGTGGTGTCTTCGACGCAAATACCAGATAGTATGCTGTCCGTAACAGGTTCGGGTGTGATTGTGATGGTGTAGTCTGGGTAGGCGTACTGTATTAGTCTTGCGGCTTCTTTATGGTCTGCTTTGCCGTATCCCAGGGAGTAACCGTACAGTTCTATGGTTTTCTTGTGAGGTTTTACTACCAATCTGCCACCGCCGAGCGGCTCGATGTGTAAAGGCCTTAGCTTAGCTTCGACCTGGAAAAAACGAGATTTGAATAATTGAAATTCTAAGGTTAAGATTTAGATATTATTCTAGATTTAGGATTAAAACGCCTGTACATAAATGCTTTGTACAGCCAAGAGGATTAAAAAGCATCCGTTGTTTTGAGCAGGCGTTAAGCATAAGGTCACCGCGGATAATTATGACGGCATTATGTATTTCTCGGTTAGCTCCAATCTCCAATCCATCATTGTAATGAAAATTATTTACCTGGAATTGGGAATCCTAAGACTATGAATAAGAATGGCTTACATGCTGGACTGGGAGCGATAGAAAAACATAGAATGTGTCAGCTGCATCTCCTCCCGGGCATGCTGTAAAAACCGGCTAAGGGATTCGAGTGGTTCAGTGTAGGTACTGTAATTTAGGCGATGGGCTGACGTCCTGTCACTACAGCAAATATACAGACCTATCTATCTAAAGGCGTGATTTATGTATGTATGAATAAGAATAACGCCGTAGTAATTGTCTACACTTGCTTGCTACACCGTAGCAAAATAATACACTTTTACAATGTACTCAGCTTAGAGAGACCGTAGAGAGGCCTTTGCCCAGCAGTGGGACACTATGACTAATGGCTAGACAAGATAAGACAAGCCAAGACTTAGCTTAGATATACACCTCATCAAAAATCTGCGAATGGTAGTCATGTCGTGTGTACCCGCGGACGATGGTGATGCTCTCTTTGTTCCCTCTCTTGGTGAAGTCCCATACCCTCAGTAATAAATACTTGAACACTCCATAATAGTCTATTTCCACTAATGGTATGTCGTTGAAGGCACAAGAGCACATTCGGGTTATTCAGGCCTCTATCTATTAGATTCTAGAGTTCTGCAGAAAAAATGATTGGAGGTTATTTCTATTCCCGACAATTTATAAGCGCGATGGTGTAAAAGGATGGATGCCTCCTGTGCAGGAGGTTATGGTTCGAATCCATTCGCGTAGCAATATGTTTCTCGATATCCAAATTTCATATGTGCGTTTATTCGGCACTTTGACGGTGAAGGAAAACATCGTGAGAAGTCTGCACACTCTGTACTGGCACTGATTACTTATGAGCGCGGCGCGATTGATTTCTATTCCACCGAGAGTGAACTTACCTTGGCTATGTAAGATAGGAATAATTATTTTACAAAAACAGGAAGTGCTGTTTTTATAAAACAATTATCCAGATTTTTTTTCAAAATATAATAAACACAAAGTGCACAAAGTGTTTGTCTAAAATTATGACATGACGTGCCGTGACAGAGTTACAGAGAGAAAATCATATGAATCCAAAAAGTATAAATCATCTCATAGAGTAGTACATAAATTCCGTATTGTTGTATAATACAGAAACCAGAAAAATATTGCGGTTGACTTTCTTTAAAGTTGTAAAGAAACAGAAGTTTGTGGGCCGAAAAACAAGTTGGTATCGATCACGGATGGTATCGATAAAGTTTATGTTTAATATTTGAACACAAACTTTTTTTCAGAGTCGTGCACAATGAAAGCCGGCAGTACGGTAGCGGTGTTCTCCTGGCTGGTGCACCGCCACGAGTGCTGGGGTCCTGACGCTGAGCAGTTCCGCCCGGAGCGCTGGCTGCAGCCGGACAAGCTGCCCAAACCTGCCGTACTCCTGGGCTTCAGCGAAGGAGCGAGGAACTGCGTCGGTAGGTGGACCAGGCTAATTTAATAAGGGTTTACTACTTACGTAATAGACATAGCTCGACATTTGAGAAGGCTGGAGGTACTAGAGGTATATATAGGCGATGATGGGCTGACAACCCGTCACTATAGCAATATACATAATCATCTGTATAACCCCCAAAACCCAGAACTTGTCAGACGTGGCGGAACGACCTTTGTTTAGGACGTTTTTGCTCTGCCTACCCCATTAGGGATAAAGGCGTGATTTTATGTATTGTATGTATGGAAATTAATATTTTACAGGAAGAAGATACGCAATGGTTTCCATGAAGACATTGCTGACGCATCTGATTCGCAGCTACAGGTTCAGAGCTGACCACACCAAGTTGAAGTTCGAGTTCATGGGAGTCCTGGAACCGATATCTGGTCATCATGTCGCAGTTGAGAAGAGAATATAGAATGATGAGAATATAGAAAATGAATACCTATGCGATGTTTTTTTATCCGATTCAGAATAAAAACTTTTGCCTGCCCTGTGACTTTATTCTTTCTAGCAAGTATTTTTTAAGGGTTCAACCTCCTTAAGCTCTTACTTGTCGTCGTTTTACTTAACACTTACTTCAAAACTTACTTGTCGTTTTATGGCATTTGTTTTCACGCTTTTCGAGTATTTTCCACGTATTTTCTTTCGATTTTACATTGCACATCGTACCTAATCGTACCTTTTGGCTTTACTTGTACAATTTAGGGAACTATTTATTTTAGATAATTTTATTTTTACAAAAATGGAGCGCCATGAGATAATAATGGAGCAAGAAATTGATAGGTTATCCAAAATGATATTTAACGATGAGACCACGATGATGACTGATTATCGGAAGGTGGACTTAAGGAGGGAGCCTAGAACTGTTTACGTGGCGAAACCAGCTAAACCAGAGGAAGAAAAGAAGGAGATTCCTAACCCTAAATATGTGTACTGTATGAGAAAGTGGAAAAATAGCGTAGCTCCCTTCAATCTCTTCATACACCCTGATCCCGTGCACGGGTTTGATCCTAGGATTAGACAAAAACCTTTTGTAAGTAAATTTTTATCCCAATCAACGACAGAACAGGTCATTTCGCAAAGACATTCAAATGAGAATTGTTAGTACGCTACGCGGGAATATAAAGTCTAATCTAGCTCGCATCTGAATCTCATGCCTATAAGCTATTGCTGGATAAAATATGACTAAAGATTTTTATTTTTTTATTCTATAAACGCATCGTGATACTTTAACAATGCTCCTCCTACTCCAGAATCTTTTTTATTGCGATTGCGAGGCTTATGAGTACATCTCTGTCCACAACAAACAAATTTTTTAACCCTAATCCAATTTTTTTAGATTTGATTCATTTCTCTTCAGATGCAAGGGTTTTTATGGGGGGCTATTTTTGGCTTCTTAGCCTCATTTAATAAAAATAGTATTGTATAAATAGTATAGTATTGTAAAAATAGTATTGTTTGACTAGGAACCAATTGGAGATCCTGACCGGGAGAAGGCTTATAAAACACGACCTCGTCTCGTGATGACTCCGGCAGTCACCTTGGATGACATCAAGGACCCAGCGTAAGAGAATTAAAAGTCTACAGGCCACGGGGAGATTTGCAGTGGTACCTAGCAATTCGTGGTTGCAAAATACGCGACTTAACTAATATTATAAGTCCATACCTGTCACTTTCTATCATGAGACAACAGAACGGGATCGCTTTATAAATACGTAACGAGCCTAAGTATAGCGAAACACTTTATGTAACGGGATCTTAATTCTGATATGATTAGGAATTTAGGAGGGTAAACCTCTTATTGAAGATTTCTTCCAACTAAGGTTTAGATCTTGGACGATGAACCGTTTAGCTACACTATTTAAATGTTTTAGGGCACGTGACATTTTAATAAACGACACGTACGCTTCTACGTTGACGGTGGGGCAGCGGCCGACAGCCAACGTAGCGTTCCCGGTTGACAAAAACATCAAGGCACCCCTGGGCGATACTTACGCTCCACCTAGACCGGTAAACAACTATTTATCTTGAGGTGGGATGGGATCTACCTCCTAGTGGTCCGCCTCGGGGCCCCGGGCAATGGCAACACAGGCTTGTTTGTCGGTGGAAGACTCCGTAAGGGGCCAACAACTTGCTGTGTTCCGTCGGTGCGTGAGAGTGCCGGTGCCATAAAGGATCTGGGTGAACTCGCGCCATCGTCGACTCTGTCACTGTTCCTGACCTTGTGTCTAGAGTCAAGAGCAAACCCATTTCCAATACAGAATATAGTTAGATATACTAGCTTTCCTCCCGCAGTGATTTCACACGCGTTAAATTAGTTTTTCCGTGGTAATCAAGGTTTTACCGCAGTGAAAAGTTGCCTGTGTCCTATTCCAGGACCTATATCTGTGTCAAGTTTCATCCTGATTCTTAGGGCCGCAATTATAGTCGAGACTCAGAACCGCACTCGGGAGTCGATCGAGCAAGTCATAATTAAACTTTTACTCAGAACTCGAGTAGCTTATTAATTTATAAACGCAACCACATTCAAATCAGGTACGTATCAGATCAGCTAAATCGAGTTCATAATCGGGAGTCAGTCAGTCTTTTTCTTCTTCTTTTAACTTATTTGGCTAATGCAACTGGCAAATCAGCCAGTGTCAATGCCTCATGAAAAAAAAGAAAATAAATGTTCGCCTGCGTTCTAAATTTGAATTATAATGTTTATAAATTAGGAGCGACTCGGACGTACATAAGTAGGAATTAAAACTTAGACTGAGTAAGACAGGTGACTTAAAACTGTACATAAATCTAGTATTAAATTTGAGTGACTTTTATAAATACAAGCCTTACAGTGGTTGAGGTGTGATTTAGTAAAAAAAACATTTTGCCCTAATCCTAGCTGGAACTGCCGAAAATGAAGACCAAGTGCGTACCACCTGAATGGAGGATGGAGTCAGCATCCTGGGACAGGAGGCAGCAGAGGGGCTACGTTGATGCCACTGCAACGTTTTGGACTAACAGAGTGGAGAGAAAAAAATAAGATGCCTGAAAGTACGTACAGTCGTACAAGGATCTTTTGGCGCGTGGGTGACATTGACAGCACAGATTACCTAGTATACATAACCTAACGGACATGTATACTAGGTAATCTGTGCTGTCAATGTCACCCACGCGCCAAAAGATCCTTGTACGACTGTATATTGAGCACTTCCAAATTCTTAGTCGATGAAGTAATTCCTCTGTTGCAACCTATTCTTTTAGAGATGAAAAGTAAGGACCAGTCCTTTCTGTTTCAAAAAATAAATATTAAAAATATTTTCTTTTGCAAAATCTTTTTAACTAATCATTTTCTTGTGCGAATGTACAGTAATAAGTGACCATGGAATTACTCTGTTCAATCAATTACCTACACTGTGAAAAGTCTATTGATTGACTATACAACGTGTAACAGAAAGGGTATATGCATCGTGAAATGTGTGAATCTACCCATGAAACTGAACAACTTTCCCTAAGGAACATAGGTCGAAAAACGAAAAAGAAAAATTGACCTTCCATACAAAATGCATCAGCTGACTGCACATTTAGTATGGGAAGTCAAATTATTTTTTTCGTATTTATTGACCTATGTTCCTTAGGGAAAGTTGTTCAGTTTCATGGGTGGATTCACACATTTCACGATGCATATACCCTTTCTGTTACATGTTGTATTTTGTCAAATCATTTTTTTCACATATCCGAAAGCTGTATTTTGTTTATCTGTAGTTAATTTTTCAATAAAGCAGCGCTAAGAAAGCCTTCTATATAAATTTTACACTTAAACTTATTTGTCAAACATTGCGTGAAACGAAAACGCCAAAACAGCGTTGTACTACCTGTCAAAATTTTAGCCGCAGCTAACGCCATCTAGTTCAGAACAGAAAATTTTCTCCGGAACGAGCAAATATAAAACCCTATTTCGAGGTAATTTAAAAAAAAAAAAACGAAAATGTTTTTAAAAGATCATAAAAAACCAGAGGGTATATTATATAAAAAAACGTGACGTGCGTGACAAAAGTGTCATAATGATATGGGGGTAGACACAAATCAAATTTACTATAAATTGTCCATGGTTACAAAAAAAAAAAAAAATTGTAAATTAGTGTTATTGTGCAATCAAAGTACAAAACGTCTGTCTATAAAGTCGTGAAATTAAAAAACGGCCACATCGTCATGTCGTCCTTTTCATATTAACGCGGTTTGAAAGGGATGACACGACGATGTGGCCGTTTTTTAATTTCACGACTTTTACCAAATTTGAAGCGATGGAGGAATTATTGTCAGGGTTAACTTTATCGTTGATAGGAGTATTTAGGTTTTAGTGGTAGGAAAGGTTAAGTAAGTAGGTTCATTTATACTTGCGATTGTCGGCGCTTGGTGGAATTCCATCATATAGTTTGTTATTAAGGAAACACTTGTACTTATCCACAATTTAGTGTATTCACCCGACCGGTTTCGCTCACATGAGCATCATCAGGGGCATTACTTTATCACACACACAACACAATTTTAATTTAAAATGCATATTCCAAATCAAGTAGTAGAAAGAGCTTTGAGTAGAATATCGCAGATAATGATTTGGAATATGCATTTTAAATTAAAATTGTGTTGTGTGTGTGATAAAGTAATGCCCCTGATGATGCTCATGTGAGCGAAACCGGTTGGGTGAATACACAAAATTGTGGAATAAGTACAAAAGTAGGTAGTTGTTTTTCCTTTCCATCAAAATACCTTGTATTTTTTTCTTCAAATGTTTTGGAAAATTTGTAAGGTTAATTTTTTTTATTCAGTTTTCTTTAATAAAATGTCCTTACTATTGATTTATATTAATTTTATTTCTACAATCTTCATTTCCTAATGAGATTAATCCTTAGCATTAATCATTATACAATTAAAATAGGTATACGTAATGGCTACGATTCAAAAACAAAAGACGGTTCATGTCATTTTCTGTCTTTACTGCCGTCTCTTTCTGTTGGCTTAAGTCATAAAATGACAGGTTTGGTTTTATTTTAGTTAAGTGCGTTTGCATATGACGCGGTTCTCAATGAACGTGGACTGAGGCGATGCCAGTGTAATGGGCGGTTTACATTAGGACAGTTTATAGTTCCTACTTGTATTCAAGTTGGTAAGTTAGCTTTCGTTTACACGTTTCATTCAACTAGCCAACACTGTACTCATGCAGTATACTTACAACTTGAACAATCTAAACAAAGGAGAACTATCAAATCAACTTCAATTCTCAGGATGGCGGCATTAGTTCCTTTTTACCCGACTGCGCGAAAGGGAAATTACAACAAAAAATAATACTTTAATGTATAACGAATTTCTCATAACGATTTAGGTTTATCCAAGCCATTCACAATACCATTGCTGTGACCGTTCATGTTAACCTCCTTCTCATGTGCCTTCGACCCTGGCGTGGCTGGTCTTCGGTACCAGTAGCTCGTCAGGTTGGAGATCGGGGCTTGCACCAGCAGCCATATCACCAGGCTGAAAATGTAGCCGAGCACGATTGGGCCGAAGGAATCGGAGAGCTGAAAGAAAGTCACAAATCGATTTCCATTTTTTTATGTATTGGAGTACCTACAGCCCGTAGGAGAGCTGCTGAGCGGCACCCAGCCAGACCAGCTCAAAGATCGTTGATTATTGCTGAAATGAAGGGATCTTCACTTCATAACTCACCATAGCTATAGGATGATGTCTCAAGGGATTCCTGGCGGAGAACACATTGTACAGGATGATAACAGGATGCGTGAGGTACAGCCCGTAGGAGAGTCTGCTGAGCGGCACCCAGCCAGACCAGCTCAGGAGATCGTTGACGATTGCTGAAACAAGAATGAAGAATGTGAAAAGGTACGCCAAGCTTGAAAAAGAGTGCAAAAATCGTAGCTCGCGAGTGAAAAAGATGGCAAGGTGTAAAGCGGTTATATGGTCAAAATTATTTTCTTTCCTTTTACCTAGGTTTCTTTATAAAGTTGGGAAATTTGTTCAGTTTTATGGGTAGGTTCACCTCTTAAAATTGGTTCACCTAATTCTTTTACTCTTCGGATGGAGGACTAGAGGTTGCCACGGGTTCCAAGATGATATCATATGACGTAAATTGGCCCCCCTTTTTTTCACCGGAAGTCAACGATTTTCTCGTATTTCCGGCCATTTTCGGATGCTTGACACAGATTCATCTTAGCTTAGCACAACTTTTCCCATCGGTTGCCATGCATTCTAAAGAGATGTCATGTCACGTAGGTGATCCTGCAGCCGGCTCATGGGGTATATGGCAGCTTCCATAGGATCGTAAAACCTGGTGTAGAAAATCCCACCCTTAGGATCAAACCACTTACGCAGGTCTCCATATTCGCACGCGGCCACCAGTCCCCCTATAGCCACGGCCCATACGATCCTGTTGGTGGCGCAGTATATGGCAGCTTCCATGGGATCGTACTCTCTGGTGTAGAAGATCCCACCAATATTGAAAGGAATCAGAGCCGTGATGAACACCGCGATGAAGATTGTGATCGACCATTTCTGTTACAAAAAAAAAGTTATAAGAAAAAGTGCAGTTAGAGATTTGGTGGAAAGACCTTCGTGAATGACCAGGATTTTTTATACTACATACATTACACCTGTTCGAAAAGCACATAAGTCCTTTTCTTAACTCTACTTTAAAAAAGGGACGAAAGTACGTTATTTCAAGCAAACAAATAATGCGGGCGGCAAAAATATATGGGCTAGCGGGTAAAAAATAAGATAAATTTCACCCCGGTTTTTTTTTTATCTTAAGTCAAGATTAGAAACAGACGGATGCCAAAGATACTGGGCACAAAATGATACTGGCCGCTTGCCTTTTCTAAGCAAAAGCTTAAGATTAAGACTTGGCAGTATGTGCTTCGTATCATTTTATTTCAACTGAAAAAAAAAAACGGAAAATCAAATTGTACGCGCGAATTTTCTTTTCTCGTTCTTTGATTTATTTAACAGCTCATAGGTGTAGTATAAAGCAATATGCATCACTCGGAAGAACGTCACGTTCTCCCCTCGGTGCAGAATGTACTATTTCTTACCTTAGAGATGATTTTCCTGTGTAGTACCGGCTTGTACACTGCCATAAGAGTGCCTACTGCGAGCCCCACGAGGTAAGACCCCATCCTATAGTGGCCCTTTGTGTAAGTGCTGTTGAAGCTGACGTTCCCTCGAATGTTTATTGTCGTCCTGTAAAATAAATCCCACCCAAAACATAAATGTAAAAATAGAAGCCAAGTTCATGGTAGTTTAGTGTGTTTACGTTGAATAGTTTTGAGTTATGGAGGGGTCAAAAGTGACTCCAAATGGCTCCTATAAAATACACACAGTGCTGCCCGCCAGTTCTCTTCGTTTGGCTTGAACTTGGCTGGACACGCTACCGCGTGTCTAGATAAGGCACGTGAATAATCAACTCAGCGAGTTCATAAAATCACGAATATGTCCTTTACGGGGTAAGCAGAGCGGGGTAAGATTCATCGTGTCCAGTCTACTTCACTTATAATATAGGTTTGCTGTGTAACAAGTTGTGAGATCATCGCATTAATTCCAAATACATCGAAGCCCTTGGATCCCTTCACTGGCTTTTACGGTAAACCCATAAAGTTTTTTTTAACGCTTTCAGTCCGGTTACTCGTTAATTCCGAAATAGTAAATAAGGCAGGTATAAATATAAAAAAATGTAGAGTTGATCTTACGCAATATCATAAATGATGGTAGCCGGCAGCCTCCACCAATACGTGGCCACTGCTGGCAGCGCCAGCGCCAGGACAGTTACAATCGCGACTGTGAACTTTCCCAAACGACAATCAGCCCGGTAGATGTAGATGAGGGCCACGCCCACTAGAGTCAGCTGGAAGTCCGCAGGGAGGTACCATAGGGTTATGAAACACTGAAAATTGGAGGTTATTGGTTTTATTATTCGTAATTTTGGAAATAGGGCAATAATGTTACCTAAAAACAAAGGAATTCTGTATACTTGGTTTTTAGGTAATAATCGGCTAAGTTCGGCGTTGTAACGATAGTCACTAAGTAGAATACCAGAGGGCTTCCAGGTATTGGTTATCTTACCATCTCCTCGCTCCTGATATAGTTGTTCATCATGAGCAAGCTGAGCCACCAGTTCTTGGCGCACATCTGCTGCTCGGGCGCAGCCAGCCTAGGCCAGACCGGTCCACTGCTAGTATACAGGAAGACTGATGCCATGTAGAACACCAGCAGGGCCATCGGGCTTATTAATCTGGGGAAGTATTAATGATTGAAATGACAGGATATTTTCCTGTGCTGATATTTATAACTAAATAACAATTTATTCCCATGTTTTTTTGCATTTACAGTGCATTATGAGAAACAACAAATTAAAAATTTCAACCGCAGACATGATTTAAACTGGCGTCTTTTGGAATACCGTCCCAAAGCCTTAACCAACAAGGCTACTGTGGCTCTTGTCCTGAGCGGATTGATAGATTTTTTCGATTTGTTACTTCTCATATTTTTAGAAATATATATTTTTTTATTTTGCGACGATTTACTCTTGAATCTACTCTAGATCAGCGGAGATTGAGACCGATTACAGTATGCCCAGAAAGAGAACAGCTCATTCTATATTCAAATATTATTATTTTTACTATCTATCTGTCTATTACTCTATTGCTCCTAGTCCAGAGTGTAGAAAACAATGGATAGTTTAAACTTTACCTGATATATCGTTTCCACAGTACTGATAATGGGTTTTCAAGCCTCTCTTTAGTAGCAAGGCCCCTCGCCAAGAGGAAAGCAGACATAAATAGAAAGGTGTCCGTAAATAAATCTGTGTGAAGCAGGAAGAAAAACAAATCCAAGTCCTGAAATATACAATAATTAGTCGATTAAGGCTCGTATTTATAAAGCGATCTCAAGATTGAGAGCAATATTGAGTGCGGATTTGACAGGTAATTTTATACTGAAATGACATTTCTGATACGAACTCAAACTCGCTGTCACTCTTGAGAGCTGATTATAAATACGGGCCTTAGTAACCTTTTTATATACCTAACTATCTAATGAAAGAGTTATGTACTTATAATTATATAACTTAAAAGAAAGCTAGTCATTTCGTGTGCGTCATATAAATGTGCACCTCATTAATTTGTTTGTTGTCTCTATCGTTTCACACCACATAATAGGCTAATAATGACGCTAACAATATTATTTTAATTTTTATAGCACATGTACAGTTAATTCTTTTGTTTTTTTTCCTCTAGTACCTATGCATCTGGCTCATCAAGTCCTTTATCATTTTACCAAGTTTGATGTGTACAGACAGCAAAGGCGATTGCTGGACAGATCCGCTCGAAACGGACGAAATTATTTCAAATTATGTATGGACTGAAAAACATATAATTTTCAAGCTGCCCTGGCTTCCATGCTGGACTGGAAGCGATAGAAAATCATAGGATGTTCCAGCTGCCCTTCCTGTTGAAGTCAGCAAAAGGGATTCGAGGGTTACATTGTAGTTTAGGTGATGGGCTGACGACATGTCACTCTAACGACGGGGCGATGGTGCTTTTTACGAGGTGTTTTTACGCTCTTAGGGATAAAGGCAAGACTTAATGTAAGTATCTACGGATTTTCGTGAAATTTTGTATATTCGTTGCAGTAAACAAATTGTGCAAATACACAAATTTTCATGACAAACCATACATACATATATATAATCACGCCTTTATCCCTAATGCGGTAGGCAGAGAAAAAACGACTAAACAATAGTACATTACTTTAGAAGCCAAAAATTAGGCAATGTACGGTCGAGTAAAACGAGACCATACATTGCTATTTTGGCTGAGATTAGTACAGTACTTTTCTCTCATTTGCGAGGAAACAATAACAATACACTTAAAAATAAACATAAAACATGCAATTCCTCCATAATATTGCAAAAATTAAAATTAGAATGGCGCCTATGACAGGAGCACATTCCATTCATTCGTTCATTCTATTTTTTTTTTAATTTGCGCATTCGGCCTTTAAAAAATTAATATTGTGAACTTAAAAACACCTAATCCGTACTAGATGATACTAGTGTGTACTTTAAAGACCTCGTGCAGAGGTCGTTAATGGCCATTAATGTCGTTTGGAGAAATTGCCGACCGCTACGCACTTGAGTACCGAAAAGAGTGAATGTACGTTTTGTTTTTTTTAAATAATGAAGCAATTCGATCAAATGGGAGAAAAGGTAGTTTCGCCACGTTTGACAAGTTTCGAGGGTTAGTACAGATGATTGCGTATATTGCTATAGTGACGGGTTGTCAGCCCATCGCCTAAATTGCAATACACAGAAACCCTCGAATCCCTTAGCTGGTTTTTACAGCATGCCCGGGAGGAGATGCAGCTGGCACATTCTATGTTTTTCTACCACTCCCAGTCCAGCAGCATGGAAGAACATTTAATAACCATTGGCATTTGGCAGCATTTAATAACATTCTGAAATAAAATAACGAGCGGCCCTGACAAGATATCTGTTTTGCTGACTGTACGTACACACACAGGTTGTGATTCAACAAAGTGTTTTAACGATTCACAGGGTGATGTGAAATGTAAAACTAATTTGACGAACCAACATGCATACATAATTACATGTTTAAGTTTCTAAATAGAACAAACAACTCGTGTTATATTGTGTAAATAGATGGAGTCTTCTTGTCGTGAAGGTTCCGATGAACCCTGGTATCAACGGCTTAACGTGCTCTCCGATGCCCGGAATCTTTTTTCTTCTAGCCGGCATTGTCCTATCCTAACCAAACTGGGGAAAATCTCACAAAGTGATAAATCGACAAAAATCAACTTTGTGTTACCCTCATGGGAATCGAACCCAAGACCTCTGGATTGGGAGCCCATGACTCAGAAAACTAGACCACGGAGGCATATAGTATCCAAATTAGAATTACTCTCTCCATCTCAATTCCATTGGCCACTGCACCGGAGTTGAGGAAGAAGATCTGGTGGGAGTAGGCGATGAGGATGGCCGTCATGGCTCTGCAGCCGTGCAGCATCGGGATGTCCTCGCCACATGGCTTCACCAGCTCGAAGGCATTCCTGTTCATGCAGAACGCTTTGGCCACTTCGGTACCTAAAAAAATACACAACGTGTAACAGAAAGGGTATATGCATCGAGAAAGGTGTGAATCTACCCATAAAACTGAACAACTTTCCCTTAGGAACATAGGTCGAAAAACGAAAAATAAAATTTTACCTTCCATACAAAATGCATCAGCTGATAGCGCATTTAGTATGGGAAATAATTTTTTTCTTTAATTTTAATTTATTAATATTTAATTTAATATAGAATTTGAAACCCGACACCAAATTTGCCTTGTTTAAATTATATACTTACCGAATGAATTTGATTTTATCGGAGATTTGTCAGCTAAATACCAGGTCGATGACACAGCCATTACTATTAATAAACCAATCAAAGTACTGGAAAAAAAAAAATTTAAACCCTTTGGAGGACATAAGAGAACGCACAGGACCAACTTAGAAAAAGCTAACTTACAAAAATATTTTAAATCCCAATCCAGTTTCCAAAGGCTTTCCAGGGACTTGACAGTCATCCACTTTGATCTGAGGGTTGGAACTGTTGGAAGCTATGGAGCCCAGAGCACTACTGCGGAGTAGGACCTTCACAATCGTGGCAACTGCTTCTGAGCTGCAGATTGAGGGTACGCAGACACCCCAGGTTATTGTGTTCAGCTTGCGAGCGTGTTTAGTTGCCGTCTGCAAATTGGTAGGTATGATTATGTTAAGTAAGTCCTATTTCTAATGATCAGTAAAGCAGACTTTTGTCACTAAAAGTACTATTAGATATTCTGTGCTATAGTTAAGTACAACAAGAAAAAAAGTAATTGAGTCTCATTCATCCGTCATCAATCGTTTGACCTTATCTCATTTATTTGGCGACTATCCGGTAAATACACAACCTGACTGGAATAACAGCAATAAGACAACTTAAAAACTAAATTAGGCCGTATTTACAATATTTGAGGTTGCCGCAGTATGTTTTCTTCCTCCATTCAAACATCAATCGGCCGTCAATTTAACCATAATTCACACCAGTTCTAGATATATCATCTTCATCTGTTCTTTGGCCGTTTTCCCAACATATCCTTCTACATAGTTCTACATTCAGATTCATTACCGTTTTGCCTGCCAAGTAAGGCGATTTCCATATCGGCAATGGGCGCGTAACTTTCAAACTATACGCATGTACTCATTCCTTATCTTATCCATACAAACTATAAACCGTATAAACTATACTTTGCCGGTTAATCCACATTAAGGCTGTAGGTAGAGACGAACATACATATTTTACCATGATATTTTAACAATTTACTTATAATATTATAAAAAAGCATTACTTGCATCTTATTTGACAGTATAGTAAAGTTTCTTTCATGCTGGACTGGGAGAGATAGAAAAACATAGAATGTGCCAGCTGAATCTCCTCCCGGGCATGCTGTAAAAACCAGCCAAGGGATTAGAAGGTTTCAGTGTATTGCAATTTAGGCGATGGACTGACAACCCGTCACTATAGCAATATACATAATCATCTGTAATAACCCTCAAGCTTGTCAGACGCGGCACAACGACCTTTGTTTAGGTTGTTTTTGCTCTGCCTACCCCATTAGGGATAAAGGCGTGATTTTATGTATGTATGTAGTAAAGTTTCCGTGAAAGTAGTTTTTTTTCACCCCGCATTTTGCTACCGTTTCTCTACCTGCCTACGCCGTAGCCAGCGTAGACATTCGATTATTATAGAGATTAGAAAGTTTTACATACTTATAGGTTATTAGTTTAGTTAGAACGAATGCTGAGATGGATGTTGGTCTAATTTTAATATTACTTATTTCACATACTATTTGGTCTAATAGAAACATAATTTTTTACTCACATTGATATAACGTTCCGTAGATCCGTATGGACTAATCTCTTCGTTAGACTTAGCTGGCTCCACATCAGTAAGCTTGACATCTGCTAGACAATATTTAGTTCCTAGATCTTCATGGTCATGTTCCCAGGGTGCGTTCATACACTCGTCATAGTTGCCCAGATTATATTTAGACCCGTAAAGCACTCCAGAAGGAAGTTGTATGGAATCTAAAACTGAAAGATTAAGGCTCGTATTTATAAAACGATCTCAAGTTTGAGAGCGATATTAAGTGTGGATTTGACAGGCCGTTTTGTACTGAAATGACATTTCTGATTCAAACTCAAACTCGCTGTCACTCTTGAGAGCTGATTATAAATACGGACCTAAATATTTTGAGGCTAGGGTTTATCGGGTTTATCGTTGACTCGATATTAAGCACTAACCACTTGACTACGAGCGCTTCGGCTTTTCAGGAGTTAAACCGTTATAATAAAAAGGACAATGTATTAATTTTTTGGTTGTTTGTTGTTTTTAACTATTATTATTATTAGTAAGTTTGTGTTGGGCTGTTGGCTTAAATATTATTTGTGATTATGTGATTTTTCACTCACCCCAACTAGCCCACAAAGTAGAGTTTTGGGCATTCTTCAATATTTCCAATACTTTATTAAAACACACAGAATCTTGTTCACTCCACTTTTCTTGCAACACATTTTGATACAAAACATCGATTATAGAATATCTCTCCTTTTTAATGTCTAGAGATAGACCTGAAAAGTATAATGAAGTTTAATATTAATAATATTATTGTAAGTTTAAAATAAATATACGTAATATAACTATTCTGACAATAAATGAAACTTACCAGTATTGGAATTAAATAACAATAGACTAAAAAAACTTAAGACTTTCACATTTTCCATCTTCTTGGGTATGAATAAAAACTTAACTCTATGTTACATTTATAAAAATATTTACGGTAAATCACTGAAACATTGTATAACAGTCAAATATTTACTTGATTATAATTATAAATTATGTCCTTAACTATAACCATTTCTTACTTGAAACGAAAATTAAACTAAACAAATATGGTTTCTTAAGCTCATAGACTCATACTGAGCGCGCAAGTGCAGATCATCTGTTTTTTATACCTGTTTAAACATAATAGGCACAGAATACCTCTATATTTTGTACCCATGATAGCACTGCGAGTATACCGGGTGTAAGGGACAGCGCAGCGTACCGAATAATAGGGGTCGCTCAGTCAACGAAACTGAATGAAGACGAAACAGTGGTCAACAAAGGACCGATGCATTTCGTGTTTATAGGCCCGTATTCATAATCAGCTCTCAAGAGTGACAGCGAGTTTGAGTTCGTATCAGAAATGTCATTCCAGTACAAAATTACCTGTCAAATCCGCACTTAATATTGCTCTCAATCTTGAGATCGCTTTATAAATACTAGCCTTAACATTCATCAGAAAGGTCATAGAGGCTTTCACGCTTCTTATATCTTTCCTAATAATAAAGTTTGTTTTGTATGGCTGTATGATAGGCCGTTTGTTACTTTTTCACACTTAATTTACTGGATGAATTTGGATGAAAATTATAGTGAATGGCTATGTCCTGTACTAAAATAACGTAAACGCTACTTTTTAACCCGAGAAAATACATGATTCCCGGTAATAAAACCACGGGTAGAAAATGTAGGTATATAAAAGTGTGCCATTTAATGTAATTTAAAATAATTCTAGACGTGTCATGAAAAACATGGGAATAAAACAACCAACATCATAATGATAATATCAGTAACGGAGAAAATTATAAAGAACTAGCCTTCTGTCCCTCAGTTTCACTCGCGGCTAAATGAGTTTTCCCGTGGGAACTAAGTATTTACCGCGGTATTAAATCCCACGCTTTTACAGACAATATAAATATTAAATTCCGAATCCAACTGAATGAGACAGCGTCCCGCAAACTTATAGGGGTTGCTCAGTCAACGATACCGAACAACTACCACCAGGATTTTTTATCAGGAAATGAAAAAAAAAAATGTTTTTTCAATACAAAATGACCAGCTCGATCAGACAATTTGTATGGAAAAGCAAATTTACGCCCAGTACACTTACACCCAGTATTATTAGGTACCTAATTTTGTTTTTAGGCTGCAATTTTACGCGTTATCTGGTGGTTATCCATATTACAATAAAAATAATATACATTTTATTATCTCCTTATTATCTAGTTTTTAGGTCGACGAACGACCCGACCCGATGAACCCTGGTTTTAAAATAGCAGAGAATGACAATGTTCCTGTTTTAAAAAGTTGGATGAAAATTATAGTGAATGGCTATGTCCTGTACTAAAATAACGTAAACGCTACTTTTTATCCCGAGAAAATACATGATTCCCGGTAATAAATCCACTGATAGAAAATGTAGGTATATAAAAGTGTGCCATTTAATGTAATTTAAAATAATTCTAGACGTGTCATGAAAAACATGGGAATAAAACAACCAACATCATAATGATAATATCAGTAACGAAGAAAATTATAAAGAACTAGCCTTCTGTCCCTCAGTTTCACTCGCGGCTAAATGAGTTTTCCCGTGGGAACTAGGTATTTACCGCGGTATTAAATCCCACGCTTTTACAGACAATATAAATATTAAATTCCGAATCAAACTAGGAGTTATACCGGGTGTAAGGGACAGCGTAACGCAAACTAATAGGGGTTGCGCAGTCAATGAAACTGAACAATGATTTTTTCGTTTCCTGAAAGATTTTCCTGGTGAAAGTTGTTTAGTTTTGTTGGCTGAGCAACCCCATATTAGTTTGCGGTACGCTGTCCCTTACACCCGGTATATAAACATAGCCGTTCCAGCTGCTTCTTTTCCCGAAATCAATAGAGGAAGAAGAGTCAAGTTTGATGTAATTTAGGATAAATTAAGGATGCCGAAAACGCCCTGAGGTTATTAATGCACTGCCTACCCGTAAAGGTTACAGGCGTAACTATAATGTACCTACATATGTGTGAAATCCATGCTGGACTGGGAGAGATAGATAAACATAGAATGTGCCAGCTGCATCTCCTCCCGGGCATGCTGTAAAAATCAGTTAAGGGATTAGAGGGTTTCAATGTATTGTAATTTAGGCGATGGGCTGATAACCCGTCACTATAGCAATATACATAATCATCTGTTCTGACCCTCAAAACTTGTCAGACGTGGCCATTCCGCCATTGTTTTGGTCGATTTTGCTCTGCCTACCCCATTGGGGATGAAGGCGTGATTTTATGTACGTATGTGTGCAAAGGTAACAAACAGACAGAGAAACTGTCAGAGTTACTTTCGCATTTATAATTACGTACCTAGTGAGCATCAAGGCCATGACATGACTTACGCTGCTCACGGTAATTCTCAGTGTTTTGGAAAAAAACTGGTAGCTCGCAAAACATTTTTTTTTTATCAGACTACTTTTGGCGTTTCCGTTATGATTCCGCCAGTGTCAAGTTTCAGAAGACTCCGGTCCGCCACCTTGAGAAATAATCTTCGGCAGACTCCAAATAGTATGTATTTAAATAATAAATAGGTAATAAAACAAACTCTACGCATGTAATTACTTAAACCCACGCTTAAACAAAACAACCAACTATATACACCATAGTTATATATAATTTGTATGTACAAATATTTTGCTAAAAAAAGTCTGTTTACATTTTCAAATCGGGGATTCACCAGTCACCAGTTCAAATTATAGAACGCAAAATATTACAAGACCGACTTTACATTGACAAATTTTAATTTGCGTTCTTGCAAACATGGTGTACAAATAATTTTTTAACAAAAAAGAAATAACCGCCTTCATAGAACGTTCCTGGATAGTAATACGGGGTGTAAGGGACAGCGTCCCGCAAACTTATAGGGGTTGCTCAGTTAACGATACCGAACAACTACCACCAGGATTTTTTTTCAGGAAATGGAAAAAAAAAATGTTTTTTTAATACAAAATGACCAGCTCAGTCACACAAATTCGCCTTGTTCAAAAAAAAAACATATTTATTTTATATTTTTTTCTGAATCTTTACGTAATTTAAAAAAACTAATTTCTTGATTTTCGATTTTAAATCAGCCATTATTTTTATATTAAAATTTAAGTAACAGAACCCGAGTGACGTCACAACATAACGTAAGATTTGGTTTCTTGTGTAGAATAAAAACTATTTTAACTATGTCTTTTAAAATAGCAGTGAAATAACAACGGTAGGGCACATTAATTTCACTGCTATTTTTAAAGACATAGTACAAATAGTTTTTATTCTACACAAGAAACCAAATCTTACGTTATGTTGTGACGTCACTCGGGTACAGTTACTTAAATTTTAATATAAAAATAATGGCTGATTTAAAATCGAAAACCATGAAATTAGTTTTTTTAAATTACGTAAAGATTCAGAAAAAAATATAAAATAAATATATTATTTTTTTTTGAACAAGGCGAATTGTATGGAAAAGCAAATTTACGCCCAGTTTTACACTTACACCCAGTATAGGTACCCAATTTTGTTTTTAGGCTGCAATTTTACGCGTTATCTGGTCGTTATCCATATTACAATAAAATTAATATATATTTTATTATCTCCTTATTTTTGCAGTCGACGAATGACCCGACCCGATGAACCCTTGTTTTGGAATAGCAGAGAATGACAATGTTCCTGTTTTAAAAAGCATAATTTATTGCCTACTTAGCATATGAGTATTATCTAGAAGAAACCAAAGTACCATTAATAACAACGCCACGTCTATTGATGTACTAAAAAAAATCAGGTATCCATGAGTCACCCCAATACCGGGTGTAAGGGACAGCGTCCCGCAAACTGATAGGGGTTGCTCAGTCAACGATACTGAACATATATCACCAGGTTTTTTTTCAGGAAATGAAAAAAAAAATTGCTTTTCTATACAAATTGTCTGATCAATGTGGTCATTTTGTATGAAAAAGCAAATTTTTATTTTCATTTCCTGAAAAAAATTCCTGATGGTAGTTGTTTAGTATCGTTGACTGAGCAATATAAGTTTGCGGGACGTTGTCCCTTACACCCCGTATAGCTAGAATACAGTGCACCAGTATTGTAACATATGTTACAATAAAAAAATACCAAATACCATGCCGGGAGTAAAAAAAAACTGACCAAACTTTAGCGCGTGAATCTACCCATGAAACTGAACAACTCCAAGGAACTAAGTCAAAATATGAAAATATAATTTGGCCTTCCCATAAAAAAATGACTCGAGCCCCTGACAACGTTTGTATGGAAGGCCATTTTTTTTTTCTTATTTCGACCTACTTATATTCCTAAAAAAAGTAAAATTGATCAGTTTCATAGGTCGGTTGAATCCTTACAAGGACGTGGTCGATTCCCGATACGCCGCTAACACCCTAAGGCCCGTATTTATAAACAGCTCTCAAGTGTGACAGCGAGTTTGAGTTCGTATCAGAAATGTCATTTCAGTACAAAACGACCTGACAAATCAATACTTAATATTGATCTCAATCTTGAGATCGCTTATAAATACGAGCCTAACTTAAGTTTGGTCAGCAATTTTTTTTTACTCCGTGTATAATAATCAGCTTAATTCGTACACATTCCATCAATACAATGGTGAACATCTTCACACTCTCTACAAGAATAACAAACAGACAGGTAATGTGTCTGTGGGGTGGGGTAACTGTAATGAATCCTTCAAGGTCGTGTATCCAAAGCGATATGATGACCAGCCTTGGGCTCCAAAACGCCCAGCATTTCAAACTGCAGCTTGGTGTGGTCAGCTCGAATCCTGTAGACTCTTAGCAGCGCAGCCAGGAGCGCCTTCATCGATAGCATCGCGTATTTCCGCCCTAAGTATAAATAAACAGTTATTCAGGAAGTCATGTGTCACAGATATAACTTGAGCTTGGACTTAGAGGGAAGAATCTACTCAAGAAACTAGATAAAGTTTGGCCTTGGATTTATACGCTTTTTAAAAATTCTAGAAACAAAGAATTATTGAGGGGACGTCTGCCTATTTTAGTAATTTGTCACACTTCGAATAGATTTAATTTTCGTGGAATGTTGTTGTGTTATTTGTGTCAGTTTTTACCCAAATGTTACGGGGTTTTTTAAGTTCCAAAAGTCCGCGTCTAACTCAGACCTGCACAAGCTCTAAGGCCCTCGCCAAAACCCAGCAAGGCAGTGGGTCGGGGCAGCTTGTCCGGCTGCAGCCACCGCACAGGGCGGTAGTAGTACGTCAGGCCTCACGAGCAGTGCCTAAATAGATCTGGTTCTAACCTGTGCAAGCCCTTGGCCTCTCGCTGAAGCCCAACAAGGCGGTGGGTAGGGGCAGCTTGTCCGGCTGCTGTCAGGGCGGTAGTAGTACGTCAGGCTTCACGAGCAGTGCCTAAATAGATCTGGTTCTAACCTGTGCAAGCCCTCGGGCCCTCGCTGAAGCCCAGCAAGGCAGTGGGTCGGGGCAGCTTGTCCGGCTGCAGCCACCGCACAGGGCGGTAGTAGTACGTCAGGCTTCACGAGCAGTGCCTAAATAGATCTGATTCTAACCTGTGCAAGCCCTCGGGCCCTCGCTGAAGCCCAGCAAGGCAGTGGGTCGGGGCAGCTTGTCCGGCTGCAGCCACCTCTCGGGGCGGTATTCGTATGCGTCAGGACCCCACGAGCAGTGCCGGTGGACCCCCCACACTAGCACCAGGACGCTTCCACCCTCCCTTAAGGTGCAAGTTCCTGGAAAACGGCCTTAAATTTAATATATGTGGCTGTAGATAGAAGCAATCCTGCAAAGGCTTCTGCAAAATTGTTAAAGTTTTGATAGTGTCTCCGAAAATGAGGCAAATAGCACCATACAAGCATTAAAGAAAAGACTCACTAAGCTTGACATCCTTGTCTAATCTTCTACCGATCACAGCACCATAGGGATATAGTCGCATGCTTTCCTTGATACACGCCTCTAGGTAGACCATTTTTGACAGGTCTTCCTTCGTTATGTCCACGTCCTTGCCTTTTCCGAGTATTTCTAGCACCCTGATCGGAAATGCAAAAAACATATCAAATGGTGACTGTAGTTTGAGTCAATTAACTTAACTCATAAATTTAAGCGGTTACGTAAGATTGGCATGGTTTCTTTAATTTCTCCAAAAATATTTCTTCTGGCCTTCAGTAAACTAAAGATTACTACAGTCAGCAAAGAAGATGTGTAAGGCAACTCGAAACGAATAAAGATGGCTATTACCTAATACAAAATTATCTGATTGCGGTGGTCATTTTGTATGGGAAAGTATTTTTTTTATATCCTGAAAGAATTTCCTGGTTAACGTTTTCAGTTCAGTTCAGTTTCGTTGACTGACCAACCCCTATCCATTTCTGGTACCGCCCCTTCTGTATACTATGTTCCCTCATCTCCTGTAGATACTCACTCTTGATAAACCTTCTCCTGCACTTGAGGGTGCGAGCCCAGCAGCACCAGTGCGTACAGGGTGGTGAAGGCAGTGGTGTCATGGCCACCGAATAGTATAGTATCAATTTCCTCCCTCATTTCCTTTTCCGTAAGGATGCCTTTCTCAACGGCTTCCATCAAGGTGTCTATGTACACTTCGTTCACTGGAAATATTAAACGATTTTTATAGTTTTTTTTTATTAGGTTAAAATAAGAGCAATCTTCTTTTTATTCTTTAAGGACCAGACTTTGAGAACTTACTTGGTACTCCGGTAGCCGCTTTTTCTTGTTTTTCTTTATAATATATTTCCTTTCGTTTTTGAATGAGCTGAAAAAAGTTATTAATTTGAAGGAATAATTTTTTATCTTTCTTGTGTAAAATTTCTTCAAACTGTTGCAGATTTTACATTTCTAGTTCTAAAAAAGAAGATTCCGGAAATCCGTAATGTACCTACATACTTACATTTGCAGAAGTACCATGTAACACCTCCAGTTTCTTGTCCTGTAATTTCTTCAGCCTGCCCCAGCTGTAGATCCTGTCGCTCTGGTACAGAAGGTTCTGGAACCTGTCTATAGCGATCCTCAAGTAGGCTGCCACGGAATCACAATACGGATTGAAGTTGTAGCTCTCGTGCATGTCGGGAAGACCGAATAGTGTTGCTGGAATAAGATGACTATTATTAATACCTATAGTTGTTTTAACACACAACTGCCGCTTTTCCATACTTGTGTGTGTGTAAATTACCTACACGCAAATTACTATGCGTGAGTTAGCCATTGTAAATATGTAGTTACGCACAGAACGTGGCATAAAAAGTAGAATACTTAGGCTCGTATTTATAAAGCGATCTCAAGATTGAGAGCAATATTGAGTGCGGATTTGACAGGTAATTTTGTACTGGAATGACATTTCTAATACGAACTCAAACTCGCTGTCACTCTTGAGAGCTGATTATAAATACGGGCCTTAGATTGGTGTACAAAAAGCCTTCAAAGTAAAAGAACAGCACTTACTACAAAACAGCTCCAGGTTATAAATGAGCAGATCCCGGAGGATGTCAAAGGGTTGTGCGCCCGCGTGGGCCGCCATTTTGGGAACGAACCTAAAGATAAGAGAAAATAACATGGATTTCTTTGGATGTCTATATATTTGGATAGATTATAGTCAAACCCCGAGTTGAAGCGCTCTAGGTTATAGTCAAAACTCAGGACCAACGGCTTTAGGCAAAGCTTTTTTGACAAGTTCCCTTTCCAGGTGCTCCCAATGTGCGGCCATGAAGCTTTTCTTCAGGAGTCCGTGCTTCCACTATGGGTTCACAACTTCAATGGCCAACTCCAAAGTGGAACCACACTTGGACGTATGAAGTTGTCAAACCATTTTGTATGGGGACAGGGTTAATTCTTTTAGAAAGTGACAGGACAGGGCTAATATGCCCGAATCTAGACTTTTTTTGTGCTAAAATGCTACTTATTACCTATGCTCTGTATTACCTATTAGCATGGTGGCTAAAGTCCTTGATGAATGAGTCCAGTTTCCTCGGAGTCACCATCGGTAAGAACAGCTTGCGATGTACTTTATTCACGTTTGCTGGAACGGAAGTGATAAAAATAGTACGGTTTTTGGTGGAGAGTAGAGAAAGCAACCAAAACGCATTACCTGCGTTACTTCATTAAACCTTTGATTTTAAGAAATTACATAATAAGCAAATACTAATATAAATCATTAACTTCGGCCACAAAATTGCCAAATAGCATAATTTTGTTTGGTGTGGTGTGACTCGAGCGGTTGACGCCATAGATTTGTATATTTCCCCCTGTTCCACCTATTCTCCCTGGCCTATCCCCCCTAGGAGGAAAGTCTTTTTTTCATATTTCGACCAATGTTCTTTGAGGAAAGTTGTTCAGTTTTATAGGTAGGTTCATGGCCTAAAATCATCATCTTCCTAGCCTTTTTCCCGTATCTCTCGGGGTCGGCTACCTAATCTAGGGGATTGAACGAGGGCACTGGTTTTTACACAGAGCGACTGCCATCTGACCTCCGCAACCCAGAAGGGAAACCAGACCCAATCCTAGATTAAGTTACACACAACCTTTGAATTTCTTCGTAGGTGTGTGCAGGTTTCCTCACGATGTTTTCCTTCACCGTAAAAGCGCCGAATAAACGTAGATATTTCGGAAACCGAAAAACACATTGGTACGTGATGGGATTCGAACCACGACCTCCTGCACAGGAGGCCGCGGCCCTATCCACTACACCATCGGGCTTATATGTCCTAAAATATGGTCAGGTAATGGGTTTTACACTCACCAGGACCAGTGAAGAGTGCCACGTCTCCGAGCCATGGTTTCCACATGTCGTACACAAAACCCTTCTCCGCGCAGGCTTTCAGAACAGTCAAGCTGTCTTCCGGATTCGACACAGCTAAAAAAAATTGGCAATTTTTGACCTGGTACATAAACGGTACATGTACATGCTGAACTGGGAGTGATAGAAAAACGTAGAATGTGCCAGCCTGCATCTCCTCCCGTGCATGCTGTAAAAATCAGCTAAGGGAATTGAGGGTTTCAGTGTATTGCAATTTAGGCGATGGGCTGACAACCCGTCACTATAGCAATATACATAATCATCATCTGTATTAGCCCTCGAAACTTGTCAGACGTGGCGGAACAACCTATGTTTAGGTCGTTTTTGCTCTGCCTACCCCATTAGGGATACAGGCGTGATTGTATGTATGTATGTACATAAACGGTGTATGGGACAGCTTCCCGCAAACTGATAGGGGTTGCTAAAACTGATCAACTTTCACAAAGAAATTATTTCATCAGATGAAAACAAAAATACTTGTCCATACAAAAGTACAACCTCATTCGCACAATATGGGAAGAAAAAAAAGTTGAATAACCTTGTACTAGCAACTTGGAAGAAAACTAGTAACTGCAGGAAAAATTTAAAAAACCAGATAAATTAAATTTTTACTCACCGTATATGGTATGAAGGCCCAGGGTCCCATAACCCACACCATCAGACTCGCGATTCAGATCCACAATAGCCATAAATTTCGTCCACAAATCTAAAATATTCAGCATCAATCCATACCGGGTGTAAGGGACAGTTTTTCACAACTTTGACTTGCTCGGTCAACAAAACTGAACAACTTCCACTGGAAGTTCTTTCACGGGAAATAATACTTCTCCATACCAAATGACCTCCTCGATCAGACAATTTGTATGTTTTTTTTTTCATATCCTGAAAAAAAATCTTTATTAACGTGTTCAGTTTCATTGACCGAGCAGATCCTATCAGTGTATACTCTATATACATATATATATGTGTATAGTGTGTTCAGTTTAGTTGTCAGAGCAACCCCTATAAGTTTGCGGGACGCCGTCCCTTACACCCAGTATAGTATAGTATAGCATAGGCAAGATTGAACCATAATGTGAACATTTTAGGGTGGTGTTAGATTAAAGGGCTATCTACAAAATAAATCGTAATTTATTTTTTATTTTATTATCTTAAAAAAAAATCTTTATGTTCATATTTATTAGTGTTTGCATGCCAGTAAGTTAGTAAGTTTGGTACATCTTGTGAGTATTAAAATGATAAGTAGTTCATTGCCTTACCAGTATTCTGAAGAAATATTTTCATACTATCTATATATGACAACCTATACGGAGCGTCCGGTGGGACTTTAAACACCTTATCCCACAGAACGTATATAGTAAAGCACAAGCACATGAACACTACCAGCATTTTGTTGAGCGAATTTACGTTGTGGTGGCGTTATCGTTAAGGCTTCTAAAAGGAAAATGCCAGCGAAATAATTTTTGTTTAGTAGGATCATCAATAATTTTCCGAGATTATATTAATGATAGCAAAAAAAAATAAACAATAAAAACATATGATTGGAAAAGCATCTATGACGCTAATGGTATCATCAACAAGAAATATGTTATTTTATTATAATTAATGTAGAGGCGTAGAGGTTACCCCAGTGGTGAAATAACAGCAATACAGGGTACTATTTATCAATGTTTTTTAAACGACAGAAATACTGTCATATTATAAGAATATTCTGTGCCACTAAATCAAAAATATCCTGGTATCGGTAGCGCACGCATCGCACATATTCAACTTTATTAGGGTTCGTCACCAACTGATCTGATCAAAATTTAAAAGGGGGATCAGTTGACTACTACTTAAAATTGAATAATTTGTGAGTCATCAACTGAGCCCTAGGGACCAGTTAATTGGGGGATCAGTTGGTGACGAACCCCTTTATTGTAGGACAACTTACATTTTGTGTTAACCAAAAAAAATCAATATTTTAGAGCGAATTTTAGTATCTGATTTACTTGATAGTTGATAGGTTAGGAATATCTTAAATCAATAAAAAAATACTTTTATTGTATATTTCCAATTCTAATTTTATTTAAGTTAAAAATATTTAATAATGTATTAACTACGCGGAAAACGGGTGGTTTACTGAGTATACCAACAAAGCAACCCTCAAAACTTATTCATTATTATTATTATTCATAATATCTAAGAATATAGGAAATTAAATTAAATTAAATAAATAAATGTAAACTAAGCTAATAATAATAAATAACACTTTCTTATAGAAGTCTGCCCATTTTGCGAAGCCTCTTTACTTCAGCGGTTTCATCGCATTTTTGACATCTGTGAAAAAAATATTTAAAACAAGATCTTGAATAACATACTTATAAAAATAAAGGAAAATTCTAAGGCTCGTATTTATAAAGCGATCTCAAGAATGAGCGCAATATTAAGTATGGATTTGACAGGCTGTTTTGTACTGAAATGACATTTCTGATACGAACTCAAACTCGCTGTCACTCTTGAGAGCTGATTATAAATACGGGCCTAAGATGTGTTGAATGAACATTAACTTTATAATCACTCTTGGGAGTCGAACCGACGATCTCCATTCCATATCGAGAGCCGTACTTATCACGCAGTTGCTCAGCGCTCGATGGAGAGCTAGCTATGTTAGGAGTTTTGTTACCCGATATTATCAGGAATAAGGGTCAATTCACACGCACAACGCGGCACGCACTTTTCAACAGGGTGATTCAATATACCTAGAACTTTATTTACTATGCAAAAAGATAGACATTTCATTAACAGAATTCGAATGTCTCGAGGCGCCTGCGCGCTGTGCAGCCTGTCCATTCAAGTGTCGCGTCGCGTCGCTTCGCAGTATGACCTAACCCTAAGTAGTGCTGTATCTGTTAAGGTAAACGAACCAACAGAATCAGCAAGCTAAAGTGGCAGCGGACAGGCTACATATAGTAGCTGGTAGAACTGATCTTAGGGGTGTCCAACAGTGGACGCTGATGATGATGATGATGATGAGACCACGGAAGCACTTACTTAGGTTTCCTTTTAGTCCAGAAATACTCATCGACTTCGCAGTGTCCTCGGAGTTGGTTTCGGTCCCACGACAGGGATTCCATGCGCCACTCCTTGGGGACTATTGGCACTTTCCAAATGGGGAGCTTAATCTACAGGACGAAGAATAATAAGTCACGCCTGTATCCCTAACAGGGTAAAGCAAAACAACAACGACCTTATAATGGGACGTTTTTGCCAGATGTAATAAAGCTCAAACCTTTATGGGTTTGAATTTAATTTTAGAAAGAAGGAATTGTGTGTTGTGTTGGGATGTCAGTCTTTCGTCAAAATGTACTTAAGTACTAATTAGATTTTTTGGAGATTCCTTGAGAGGTGAGTTGACCGAGACGAATGGGAAAATGGTAGCTACCCGCCTGATTGGGTGTTGTGACCAGGAAACCAAAGTCCGACTGGACATGTATGGAACTGATACCGCGTTTTAGGACTGTTGTATCTTGATGTGGCGTCATCTATATTGAAACCCTTGTCTCCCACTATTGATTACTAAAGTTCCTATGCCCGAAAAGAGAAGCAGCTCGAATATTCTATGTTTTACTAGACCAGCAATGAAGAAGAAAATATATCAAAAATGATATTACCGGTACAGGAGGAGCAGGCAGATCAGACAACGGCGCTTTAACAGCTGGTGGTGGTGGCTTGACCTGCATATCTGATTTCATGGCGCTGGACATGTATATGCTCTTGATGAGCCGGTCTCGAACTTGAGGATCCTCGAAGTCGTCCAGGCTGATGCCAGAAGCCATGACGACGCGGGGACGCGTGCGGCGAATCAATTCTTTCTTCTCATCTTCATCGGGTTTATGTACCTTAATTGGAATAAATAATGTAGCTCTCCATATTGAGTGGGTTTTAAAGTCGACGTAACCGTTGAACCCTGGTGTCAGAGTTTTTCAACAGCCTAATAGGCCTTTGACATGGTTTTTTTAGCGACTACTATCAAAGACAGTGATAGGGAAACGTGAAGTGATAAGCGAAACATGGCTTAACGTGCTCTCCTAAGCGAACATAGAAATATTATTATACTGACGTATAGATCATTGTAAGCGAAATCCTTTTTTTTCGACCTGCATTGTCTTAACAACACCGGGAAAAATCTACCGTCGTGATCGAACCAAGGATCGGGAGCCAGTGGCTCAGACCACTAGACCACGGAGGCAGTTCAGTTTCAGGAATAAACAGTAAAGAAAGAGACAAAGTAATAGGCTTTGAAAGAGCTATTTCATCAACAGAGTTTTAGCAACAAGATTTGATCGGTGATCAGCATTCATAACTACTGTAACAATAAACAAACAAAAATAAGTTGCAAAAGTACTAATCGGTGATCAGCATTCATAATTATAACTACTGTAACAATAAACAAACAAAAAGAAGTTGCAAAAGTACTAATCGGTGATCAGCATTCATAATTATAACTACTGTAACAATAAACAAACAAAAAGAAGTTGCAAAAGTACTAATCGGTGATCAGCATTTATAATTATAACTACTGTAACAATAAACAAACAAAAAGAAGTTGCAAAAGTACTATCGGTGATCAGCATTTATAATTATAACTACTGTAACAATAAACAAACAAAAAGAAGTTGCAAAAGTACTAATCGGTGATCAGCATTTATAATTATAACTACTGTAACAATAAACAAACAAAAAGAAGTTGCAAAAGTACTAATCGGTGATCAGCATTTATAATTATAACTACTGTAACAATAAACAAACAAAAAGAAGTTGCAAAAGTACTAATCGGTGATCAGCATTTATAATTATAACTACTGTAACAATAAACAAACAAAAAGAAGTTGCAAAAGTACTAATTGGTGATCAGCATTCATAATTATAACTACTGTAACAATAAACAAACAAAAATAAGTTGCAAAAGATTTCCCGTGGGGGTGCATGGAATTCGTATATGAATTAAGAACGTCGAGCAGATGTATATAAATAAATAGATGGTACGTTTAAGATTTACATACATACATACATATATTCACGCCTTTATCCCTAATGGGGTAGGCAGAGCGTAAACGACCTAATCAAAGGTCGTTCCGCCACGTCTGACAAGTTTTGAGGGTAATTCAAGATAGATCTCTGTATATTGCTATAGTGACAGGTTGTCAGCCCATCGCCTAAATTACAATATTGAAACCCTCGAATCCCTTAGCTGATTTTTACAACATGCCCAGGAGGAGATGCAGCTGGCACATTCTATGTTTTTCTATCACTTCCAGTCCAGCATTGAAGTAAGATTTAGGTATGAGAATACTTACAAATGGCTTATGAACATCATCAGGATGGGTTCTGATAATATCTTTGGGTTCCCAAAACAATGTAAAATCTATTTGCTTCTTAAAGTTTTTCAAGGTTTCGCAATTCGGAAGTACGAATGGTTCCTTTGCTTTTTTGGGGGGTGGGGAACGAGGTCTCTCAATATCCTGATTCATGGGTGGTATCACATCGTAATGATGAAAAGGATTCTTGTAGGATGAATCGTATGTGCTGTTGGTTCTTGTGGCGAACGCCATGCGCTCTATGTATTCTTGTGACCGCAAATACATGATGGCCAATCTAATGATCAGTTGCGATGAAAGAGAGTATTTTTTTAACTTTTATGGGCTTTTATTTAAATCGTCGTCCGCCTTGCACAGCTATATTAATGTACTAAAACGCTAGTTTTATTTACATTCTCTTTGCTCTATGTTGCACAGATTTTCAGATGTTTGACAAAATCTTTTGACAGAACAGTGATGGATCATTACATTAGCTTAATAGCTATACTCTTTGTGAGCCCTAGTAAACTCTCTTTGTAGATATGCATCATCTATGTTATGTCTTTCCCATAATGTAGGTATATATCACATTAAATGTTTATGTACATATACATACTTACAGTTCCATGACATTTCTTTGTAAATAGTTCCTGTTCTACACTCGACACTGGCAGAAGTGTCCCCAACAAATAAAAAAAAAAAAAAAAGGTTTTGAGCCTGTCTGCGTGCTCCAGAAGGCACGTTAAATAATCAGTACCGTTTAGGTAGCTATCCGAGATCCTGCACTTCGACAGCAACGTCTGCCTGAGATTGGTAAACCGTACATCAACTGATGAACCTTCCGACCGATTTTGGCCATGGCGACTAAGTACCTACTTCGACTCCTAGTCCTAGTCAGTACGGCGATCATGCGTCCGAAAATGGCTGACGTAGCCGATTTTCGCCGTAAACTTCCGTGCGCACTTAGGGCACGTACGTATCAAATATTTAATATCTAGAACTGAGTGAGCCTACATTATATATAAGCTATATATTTTTTCTATCTTTTTACAAATTACGAGATTTGTTTTACAAATTGTTTCTGAACTTTTACCAAATGACTAGGTAGCACAAAAAATCCAAGGGTGGCTCACTCGGTGGGAACGCACACATTTTAATTTAGGCATAATGAACAGACAAATAAAACTAATAACTTATTATTACATCTTTATTCAAAAATCCAGAATAATTTACACCAAGTAACGACGAAAATAATTTACACAATTAAAAATAATAACATGTTTTATACATAAAATATATTTTTATTTTATTGATCACAAAACAAGGTAAAACTAGAAAAATGAAATAATATAGAAACGAATAGTTAGGTATTAGTTTTATTTTATTAATGAAAGTTAAGAAACTGAACTACTATTTAGGGATCCGCAGTAAACTAGAAAGAACCCTTATCATTTTAATTAGATTATTATTTTGAACGGGATTATAATTATAACCACGATTATATTTATTTTTACTTCAATATTTCAGAGCAGTTTCATGCCCCATAGCTATAGTCACGAGTAGACCTTATCATTTCGTTATGTTTCTTTATGTTGAGTTATTCATAGAAAAATATATCTAATTTTGCCTTAGCTTTTAGACACTTTCCACTTTCGCTAAACTTTTCAAAGATTTACCGTTTGGCTGATTCACCATTGTTGCGGACAGCATAACGCAAACTGATAGGGGTTGCTCAGTCAACGAAACTGAACAACTATCACAAGAAAATTCTTACAAAAAAAAATTGCTTTCCCATACAAAATTATCACCTCGATCAGACAATCTGTATTGGAAAGTAAGTTTTTATTCATTTGCTAAAAGAATTTCCTGGTAGGCAAAAGTTGTTCAGTTCCGTTGACTGAGCAACCCCTATCTATCAGTTTGTGTAAAACTGTCCCTTACACCCGGTATTATTGCAATAATGTAATTTCATTGTTCAAATAAATAATATTATAGTAACGCGAGATCAATTTCATTTTGCTACTTACGTACAATACAAAAATATTAAGTAGATCTCTCTTAAAATTACAGTGCTTTAAGGGGCTACCCTGAGCCAAGTGGCGCCCTCATCAGCCAAAAAATCATAAGTCACTGAAAACACAATTTATCGAAAATCCGGTAGATCAGATTGAAGTAAAAGCAAAGAAGATAATTGAGAACCTCATAAAGTTGAAATTCATAGGTGGTAGTAACAGAAAGAAAATTTGCGAAAAGCGGTCACTTTTAGCACTTTTGGTATCTGTAACTGCTGTAAACACTGAATCATGAATTTATAGTGCTTAAAATATATTTCAGTATCTATACTTTAATCTAATCTACCGGATTTTCGATTAATTGCGTTTTCAGTGAGTATTGATTTTTTAACTGATGAGGGCGCCACTTGGCTCAGGGTAGCCCCTTATACTGTTTAAGGCTACCTGTCGCAACTAACCAAAACCAACGGAAATTGTTAAAAACACGTAAAAGAGAAATAACCTTTTTGTATGGAGTCTGGCATACTGTGAATGGCAACCCTTATTTTTTTAAAAACATCGGAACGCACTATCAAACCTAAACCATTGGATTTGATATTTTTGGCTTTTGGCAAAAATTCTCACTGATAGATATGATAATTAAAAAACTGATGCATATACCCTATTCGCGCGGTGGAGCGGAAACATGATACACCGAATGTCCCGTGGTCAAGCCGTTAGGGATATTTATACCATTTCCTTTACGCCTTACATATAATTGAATGAGTTATGGATTTAAACAATGTATTTATTTACAAAAGAACTAATAACAAACAAACGAAAAGGTGAATACGTACATTATTATTTAAACCATATGACTATGATAATAGAAATACAATAACTCATTCTAGAGAAAAACGGCTCAGGTTTCCAATTCTGACGGATATATTTTTAATATAAAATAAAATGTTAACGGAGATAGCAAATCTAAAGTCATATGACTTTTAGGCTCGTATTTATAAACGATCTCAAGATTGAGATCAATATTAAGTATGGATTTGACAGGTCATTTTGTACTGAAATGACATTTCTGATACGAACTCAAACTCGCTGTCACACTTGAGAGCTGTTTATAAATACGGGCCTTAAAGTGGCATTGGCGGCCATAGTTAACATTGGGGAAAGTACAGAAATATCGGGTGTAAGGGCTTCCCGCAAACTGATAGGGGTTGTTCAGTCAACGAAACTGGATAACTTGCATCAGAAAATTCTTTCAGGAGATGAAAAAACATTTGACTTTCCCATACAAAATGATCACATCGATCAGACAATTTGTATGGAAATACATTTTTTTTTTCATTTCCTGAAAGAGTTTCCGGGTGATAGTTGTTCAATTTTGTTGACTGAGCAACCCCTATCAGTTTGCGGGAAGCTGTCCCTTACACCCGGTATTTCACCAGAATTGACGCCAGTGTAAAATATATAGCTTCCATGCTGGACTAGGAGTGATAGAAAAACATAGAATGTGCCAGCTGCATCTCATGCCCGGGAGGCATGCTGTAAAAACCAGCTAAGGGATTCGAGGGTTTCAGTATATTGTAATTTAGGCGATGGGCTGACAACCTGTCACTATAGCAATATACAATTCTATCTTAAACAACCCTCAAAACTTGTCAGACGTGGCGGATCGACCTTTGTTTTGATCGGTCGTTTTCGCTCTGCTTACCCCATTAGGGATAAAGGCGTGATATTATGGAATAACCCTCCTCATAATTTGTCAGACGTGGCGGAACGACCTTTGTTTAGGTTGTTTACGCTCTGCCTACCCCATTAGGGATAAAGGCGTGATTATATGTATGTATGTATGTATGTAAAATATACATCAGAAGGTAAAAAATATACAGATTATAAACCAAAAAATTAATATGGAAGAATAAGCCTGAGCAGTCTTAATTAATATCTACGCCAGTAAAATCTACAACGGTAATTTTTTGTTTTTTAAATCATATCATATAATATTGTGTTGAGTTAGTTAGGTTAAAGATTACAATAAGATTATTATTTTGAACGGGATTATAACCACGATTATATTTATTGTTACTCGGAGTTGTTTCAAACTCCATGGTCACGAATAGACTGACCATGGAGTTTGAAACAACTCCGAAATATCGAGGTAACAATAAATATAATCGTGGTTATAATCCCGTTCAAAATAATAATCTAATTCTAATGAACAACCGCGAAAGTCTAAAAACTTATAGGTCAAAGATTGTTTACCTTGCAGAATGTAATGTTGGTTAAAAACCGCTTTTTTCTTATTGTAGATGAAAATCATTCACATTATGTCTAAAGAAAACAGGTAATAATATTAAAAATAATAAAACTTGTCGTCCATGCTCTGCAAGACAAATTACAATATACAGTGGGTACCTACATAAATATATTATTCATAATTCATTTCATAGCTACAAGGACGCAAATTTATTTTTGTGACAGTATTAAAATTCATTTTTTAAAATACACGTAAACTACAATACAATTCCTATTTTATTTACAAATTAGGTATTATCACTCCTATACATAGAATAATATATGAAAATATTTTAAAAAATTACACTTTTTCCTAAATTTTGATTGTTTCTATACACGTATATTTGGGTCCTGGAATTTTATATCTTATTTTAAAAGAGGTCTAACTTATCCTAGATAATCTAAGATAGATAAATAAGAAAAGAACATATCGCTACATGTTGTCATAATAAGAATAGAAAACTTTAAATTTGTATATTTATTTGGACACTTACAAAAAAAACAGACAATGGTCTTAAAGACCATTGTCTGTTTTTTTTCACACAATTTTCTTTTAATAATACGAGTAATTAGTTCTTAGCCAAGAATCTAAAAATGAAAACTTTGTTCATAGCCCTTTTTGACTTTGTAAGTACCGAGTGTCCAATTTAACTTTAAAAAGTACTGCCGATTGTGACTACATCTTCAGTAACCAAACAAAGTTTCCATCATAAATATATTTTCTACTATCCCTCTTAAAAACAAATAAAACACAGCCCATTAAAGAAATAATAAAATACCCAAAACCTAGAAGAAAAACAAGTTAAAATACATTGTTGATACAATTTCAAACCTTTATTTATCTCTTTTTGTCAATCGGGGACCTTCATTTCTGCCCAGATTGGACTGTAAGGGGCGTTGGGCCTCCCCAGAACCATACTTTATGTATAGCAAGATGGCTCAAGCCTAAACATGAAACAAGAAAATACCCAAAACCTAGAAGAAAAACAAGTTCAGTAAAACTAGAAAAAGACATCGTAATATTATAATTATAACCACAGTCGGTAAATATAAGCTCGAACCTTTAGTTAGGAGGAATCTCTTGTCAATCAGGGACCTTCAATTCTGCCCAAACTGGGCAGTATGGGCGACGTTGGACCCTCTAGGACCACCCTGGATGGATCAAGCCCTAAAATAGCCCATAAGAGAAATACCCAAAACAGAAAAACAAGTTCAAAACAACTAGTAAAATACATTGTAATATTATAACCACAGTCGGTAGATACAATTTAAAACCTTTATTTATCTCTTTTTGTCAATCGGGGACCTTCATTTCTGCCCAGACTGGGCAGTAGGGGGACGCTGGGCCTCCCCAGGACCACCCTCTAGGTATGGCGAGGTGGCTAAGGCCAGTCTTTACGACGCCCGCGTGGCCGTTGAAACTACACTCCTCCAAAGACCCGAGGGTCAGTATGCTGCTTTTTCCAGGCGTTTTGGAGTCGACTACTGTTGATAGGTCCTCGGGAAGCAATGGAGTGCAGGTTTTTAGTGCTGGAAAAGAAAAAAACTTTGTTAGTAAATTAGTAAACTGAACTAATTTTTATTTAGAAGAGTAAAATGAGGTTTATATTATAATGATGTAATTTGTCTCCTTGATTGAAAAATCGTTTTCCTACAGTTTGCCCGGGAAGAGGAGCAGCTGGAACATTCTATGATTTTCTATCACTCTCGATACAACACGGAAGCTTTTATCAGCTATCTGTCGAAAAATTATTTTTTATTTTGATGAGTAAATTGTGGTCTATAATGATTTTATTTGTCTCTTAGTCCCAGTCCATTATGGAAGAAAGGGTTCGAAAAGTAGAAAAAATCAAAATTAAATAAACACAACTTAAAAATCCGTTAAAAAATAGTTTTATTAATAAGAATATACATTTGATTATCCATTAACTAGTAAAATATATCACCCTACATCTGCCTACTGCTGAGTATTGTGGCCTGTTTAGAGCCTAATTAAATAGGAGTATTTTGTTAGATATAAATACTAATACGTATTAAAGAAGAAAGAACATATTAACCCTTTACGGCACACGAGTCCAAATATGACCACAATTGTTTTATTAGTTATTCTCACTCAGTAAAGGTAACTAAACAAAAATAAACTATCAAAAATGGGTGGTCATATTTGAACTCGTATGCGCTAATGGTTTAAAAAAGAAAAGCAAGTCAGCAAAGTAAATACTATGCCGATTACTTTATCAACATCCTATTTCAGATGACCTAATAATAATGACCTAATCTAGCTTGTAACCGACCGATAATATAATCAATATTTCAATGGAAATTGTCTATTGATTAGAGAGTATAAATACACCAGCTTAATGTCTTTACCATATTATAATACCCATTCTAATCTATACGATTGTGACTGGGTACACTCAGTGGCGTAGCTAGGTGACCAAGGGCCCTGGGGCAAAACAAAAACTAGGGTCCTACACCCTACAAAAATTTAAGATTTATTAATATAGTTAATACATACATAAAATCACGCCTGTATCCCTATAGTTAATAGGTATTTAAAAAATGCCAAGCAACTTTATAATATCATCATCAAAGAACGCGAGTGAAACGAGGCGTCATTATCACGAAACGAGCCTGATGCCTTACCAGGCATTGGGTGGGGGCCCAACCCCCCCCTCCAGAAACTGCCTTCTGCCAGTTGACAGAAGAAAGTCTGACTGATGAATTTCTGACTTCACAGAGTCGACGATGGAGCGAGCTCACCCAGAAGATGCCTATTATGATGGCACTGGCACTCTCACGCACCGAAGGAACACAGCATGCTGTTTGGCGCCGGACTCCGGTGGTCGGGTGGTAGCGAACCAGGCGGCCCCTTGCGGAGCCTACCACCGCTTTGTTGGGATCGTTCAGCCGGACTTATTCACAGGCAAGCCTGTGTTGCCGTTGCCCGGGGTGGACCACTAGGAAGTAGATCCCATCCCACCCCAATAATATTACGATAGGAAACTTGTAAATAGTCTGGCTTCGTCTGGTGGACACGTACTCAATAGACGGATGAATTAAATCATGGCACGATTTGATATAAAATCAACAGCTGCAGTAAGTAACACGATAATTATTATCAATATCATCAATTTAGATATCACTTACTTTGTTGCAATGAGCTGATAAAATTTTACGATATTAGGCATGCTTCCATGCTGGACTGGGAGAGATAGAAAGACATCAAATGTTCCAGCTGCATCTATCTTCTCCCGGGCATGCTGTAAAAACCAGCTAAGGGATTCGAGGATTTCAGTATATTATTGTAATTTAGACGATGGGCCGACAACCTGTCACTACAGCAATATACAGATCTATCTTAGACAACCCTCAAACAAACTTTGTTTAGATTGTTGACGCTCTGCCTAACCTATTAGGGATACAGGCGTGATGGTATGTATGTTTAGTATCAATAAATACTTGATTCAAAACTTGAAGGTGTGACTTTATCTTCATGTACATGTAAATAACTTGCCTTTTAAAGTATGCCCGGGATGAGGACCAGCTGGAGCATTCTATGTTTTCCTATCACTCTCATCTCAATAATAAATCATGGAAGATTTTATATATAGATATAACCTATAGAATCTATATATTTCTAGTGTTATAGGTGACAAAGCTGATTGTTATTTATTACCTCAACAACGCGCAGACTATTAGGTCGCGTACCGTCATCCAAATACCAGAGATAACATTTGCACTAGAATATAAACTCTATTGCTATGTAATAGAGACGTCCAAGTCAAGGTGTTGTACAATTGACTGTATCAATAAAAAAATACTTAAGTCATGATCACGTGTTTGAACATAAGGCGATGTATTACATTATAATCAATTTTCTTGTGAAAAATGATTTTGTTTAGACAACATAGTGCATACCAAACACAATTGATGAAATATAATAACTTGAAAATAAATAATAATTTAAAAAAAAATATGTTATATAACAACATTTATCCGCAGAATTACTGCAAGTTTGAAAAAAAAAACGCAACATCCGCATTTTTTTTGTATCGAGTGGACTTTCGAGTCGACTCGACGACACGCGATAAAGATAACAGTTCAAATAAAAAAATGTCGCTTTCCCAAAAATTACCACTTCGATCAAATAATTTGTATGGGGAAGACAATTTTTTTAAGCCTGTTTTTTTTTTTTTTTATGTGACCCTTTATCGATACTAAAACATTTCTGAGCTATGGCACGCAATTGGCTTAACACCCTGTATAATAAGTTTGATTCAAACGTGTCCGATATTTCACAAGCATGTAATTAGTGATAAGTATCGTTATCAGCACAGCTGTTTATTAAATTATAAATAAATTAACGTTAGGTCAATTTGAACAAAGAACTTAATTAATTACTTACTGATTATTACGAGTACATCGCACGAACTAGTCTGACTGTCTAATTAACTGCCTCCGTGGTTTAGTGGTCTGAGCCATGGGCTCACGATCCGGAGGTCCTGGGTTCGATTCTCAGGGGGGGAAACACAAAATTGATATTTGTCTATTTATCACTTTGTAAAATTTTCCCCAGTTTGGTTAGGACAATGCAGGCTGAATCAGCCTGATTGTCTGGAAGAAAACGGATTCCGTGCTTCGAAGGGCACGTTAAGCCGTCGGTCCCGGTCACTGTTTCTGATAGTGGTCGTTACTGGTCGATGTTGCTCCACGTCCGTAGGAACTACCTTAAAAATCCTACACGTGACCCCGGCGGTGCTAAGAGTGCAACACAACCGGCTGCTATGGTAAGTCGCGGTCGCCTCGCTCGCGTGCCGTATTCATTCGTTTAACGTAGTATGTCGCGCTGGCTTCACTTGCTTTCTACTAAGATGTCTCACCTTCCACGTTGTCCCAGGTGCTGAACTCCCCCATAATGACCAGCTGCAGTCGAGCTTCAGTCGCGGACTTGATAGCCGCTTGGAGGACTGCCCTGTCTTCGTCAGTCAGTTGACCCTGGCAGTATATGTTCACAGCTACCACCGGCCGGTTGCAGATCAGGAAAGCTGGAAAGAAATAAAAAAAATAACATTGTTATGTAAGCAAATTAACATCCAGAAATGCAGAGAGATATTTTGTAATGCTGTTGTGTTGTGCTTTTGTTTGTAGTTTAAGACAGAGGTGAAATGCAGTGGTAGCAATTCGTGGTTGCAAAATACGCGACTTAACTAATATAAGTTCATACCTGTCACTTTCTATCAATAGAGAACAGAAGGGAATGGCAATAATTTTAGTTGAAATTTTGTTAAGTCGGGATGATTACGAATCGGGCCCATCATATTATGATTTACATTCGTTTTATTCTTTTAGCCTATAACAAAACAGTAAATAGATCGTCGCCTTCAAGACAACACACATACTCGTAGTATATATTTCAACTTGAGAAGAAATTAACTTTTGTCTAAAATGACGGCTATCGCAACAAACCAAAATAAAACCAACAAACGCAGTGTTATCACGTTTCCGTCGTTAAAAATAAATGCATTCTTATCAGTAAAACTCCTGCAGTTGAAAACCTACTGCAGTATATAGTATTATTAAATAAACTGACTTGACTAGTAAAAAGTGACCTTAATAATGAATTGTGTTTATATAACACAAAAATGGTTGGACAAAATTCTGTCAGCAATAATGCAATGCCTGACAATATAAAAAAAATGATACAAGTTATCACAATGATACATACATACATCACGCCATTATCCCTAAAGGGGTAGGCAGAGCGTCAACGACCTAAACAAAGATCGTTCCGCCACGTCAGACAAGTTTTGAGGGTTATTTCAGATCGATCAGTCTGTATATTGCTATAGTGACAGGTTGTCAGCCCATCGCCTAAATTACAATACACTTAAAACCCTCGAACCCCTTACATTATTACAATGATTCCTCTACTACAAAGAATAAGAAATGTATCTAACACTGAAATATTTGCAGGTAATATTCTAAAACACCATTATTTAGTATCATAATTAATTATACTTGCATCCTATGATTGTGCCACCACGACCGTGCATTAGACACTTGAATGATATGGACATTATGGACTGACGTCAAGAACAATAAACTATTATATCATCGGTACAAACTTATATAAAATAAACAAATAATATTAAATTCACAGAGTAACTATGTACGCTGCTACTCATTCCCTACGCCTGCAGGAAAAGATGGGATGATGCTATCCTATCCTTGGATTTGACACCGTCTCATGGGTACGGGCACTAGGTTTAAGCCAGCAAAAATGACAAAAACTTGACAAAAATATCTATCAGTTAAGATTATAGTCAACAAGGATAATCAGAGTAATCATGTAGGTACGTAAGTAGGTAGTATATTGTCAAATGAATCACGAGTCACGTGAACAAAAGATGGTAGATAAAGAAATATCCATTTCATACGTAAAAGTGCAACATCCCGTGTAAGCATGTTTGTTTGCAATCTGCACAAACAAGTACAGTCAGCGGGAAAGTGGAGTCGATTCAAACAGAATTCCCCCTGCGTTTTTAGGCTTCATGCAGACGAACAGCACTTGGCCAACTGCAGGTACGACAGCAGCCGTTGACACGCCTCCGATGTCGAAGGTGTACTTGTAGTTGACAAATGCAGCTCGTCTGTATGTAGCCACGCCACCCGTCTATTCCAATTTTAATCAAATCAGTATAGCAAAGCAATCTAGATCAGATTAGATTCCTAGGATGGCAAATTAAAAAAAACAAGAATTTTCACATATTTTACTATGTTAGTGTGTGATGTGATGTCATGATGTAATACAATTTTTATATACTTACTATCTTAACTAGCTAAACTTTATACAAATAATACTTACTCCACATAATATTTTTGATCAATAGCATAGTTGTTAGTGTTATTCTTTATTTTAGTATTGTTTAACATTTTTGTAATAACACTGATATAATTTTATATTAGATGACAATCGACTTTATCTTTTTCCGCTGACTGTACCCATTGTTTAGTCAGAGTCTAATGTTCAGTACATCGAACAAAACAAACCGTTTATTGTTTCATCCATACAAATGATTCATACAAACAAGCTTCATACATTTTGCTATTTTAGACGAGTACCAGATTTTCTTTCTTATTTTTTTATCTTACTGGACGGTAAGCGATTAAAAACAGATTGTGTACTTGAAGTATTTTTAGTAAATTTTTCCAATCTGAAATCACACTTAAGCGCTTTAAAGTCGAATATTCAACGGACGGACTGTGTCATTCTAAGTCAAGTGAATTACCTCAAACTACATGTTTGTGGTCGCCCTTTTGCTGTAATATAGGCCACTAGGGTGCCGGTTGAAGGTCGTTATCGCCCTACCTTCCGCATTCAATCATTGCCCATTCAATGATTGTAGCTTGTCAAATAAAAACCCCAATGATTCTTCATTTCCTTTCATTCGCGTTTAAAAATTGTGAATACAAACAAAAAAACAGGGACAGCTGTAGCTACGTTTGATGATTTTTGAGGGAAATTCAGGACTGAGTATTGTGCTGTGAGGACCATGTATTGTGCTGTAGTACTAAAGTCAAAAGTCAAAGTCAAATAATTTATTTCCAAATAAATTCTTACGAACACTTTTAGAAAGTCACAGGCGGGTCTATTACTATCCTAACACCCTAAGATTGCCTGGTAGAAATTGCTGCTTTAGCAATAAGGCCGCCTATATTGTACTGTTTTGTTCCTTTCTTTTCTGTTGTATGTATTTGTGTTTCTTTGTGCAATAAAGTATTTCGTATTGTAAAGTAGGGAAAAAGTAATTCGTAGACCCTCGAATTACAATACAAATGCCATTACTCTAAAAGCCAACCAGTCAACCAGGTGAATTAAAAATACAATACAAAATACAGGAAAATAAAGAAGGCAATATGAATAAAACTCTAGCATAAATATAAGAAGTAAGAAATTTAAATAGCACTGTGAGTGCTAAACTCCTCAAAAATATCTATCAAACTGTTCTGTTACGATGGGAAATCAATTACATTTAATAATTTAGACATTACCTAGTCGCCCAGTTGTTTTCGCCTCTTGATTAAAAAAACATACAGTAATGATGACTTTTTAGGCCAATCAATACAGGTACGTGGACTGCATTTACACTTAGGCTATTATTTAATTTTGTTAATAAGTGTATTTTTATTTCTAGGCCTTTGGATCTCATTCCATGCTATGCTGGATGGGGTAGCTCTGTGGGGGGAGCGAAAATACATAGAATGTACCAGGTGCTTCTCTTCCCTGTGGTATTATCTGTTCTTTAATTTCGGAGTAGGTATATCATAGAATAGACGATGAATAGTCGTTTTTGAATTAATATTGTAACTGTTTCCGATGTTACGGAAACAGTCTTTGAGACTCTACTTATCCTGTTAGGCATAAAGGCGTGACTGTGACTGTATGTACGTAATCATTACGAATTCAGTGAGTTCGCGGTCACCGCTAGTTTAAACTGATACAAGTCGGTATACCTAGTGGCCCAGATATAATGGTACATAGGAAACACTTCCTCTGTCCAACATTAATATGCGAACGATCGAGTGGTTATGTGCAAGTCATTCTAATAACGATGCAAAAGGCAGGGGTAGCCAACTCTACCTCCTAAAGTCCAGACATTTTGAAGCTGCGTTCGGATAGTGACCCAAAGTCCTATTAAAAGGCCCTATTTTTCAACTTACAATAGATAACTTTTGTAATTAAAACAGACAAGAATATAATAAAAAAAAAAGAATAATAAGATTTTGTCTTAAGCCAAGTGATGACCAGCAAGTCCTGAAATTACTGGTGCGGGAATGGTGATGCTTATTAGGGATCTGCCAGCTACATATCTAGTAGGTACCTGGAGAACTGCATCAGACTGTTTAGCGATAGCTACTGGAACCCTGTCCAGCAGGCTTTGATACTGAATGCACGTGCTCCCATAAGACCAATTTTTCATTTGTTTGTTGTCCAGGGGCCTAAATCATAAAACTGACAATGACAATTCGGCGTACATTGCGTAGTTTACTTGCTGACATGATACAAGGAAGATTATCAGCTACGCAGTGTACATCGAATTGTCACTGTCAAATTGTCATTGTTAGTTTTATGAAATAGGCCCCAGGCCTCGACCGGTACTCTTCGTGCACTTTTACTCGAAGGCCTTTTAAAAGGCCTTTTGGGCGCTACGAGGTTAAGCTGTTTTCAATTTATTGCAGGTTGACAAACGATAAATACATTCAGCCACTTTTTGTTTTATAAATTTGAAAAAGATGGTGAAATATCGGACGATTCCTGCGGTAAACTTTACAAATGGAAGACTTTAATTGATTCATTAGCAATGAATTAATTAGTAGTCATCTTTCAAGGTTCTGTATTACTTTACTTGAATAATCGATTTGGTAATAATCGAATTATTTTACACAGCAATTCTTTGTAATGTTGCGCATAAAAAAAAAAGGAAATTAAATTGTTATTTTACATTTAACTAAACACAAAATTCTTATTAAGGTAATCAATCACTAATCAAATCACAGAGGTGAATTAAAGTTTAAACTATTCAAGAATATAATAAATATAGTTGAATAAATTAATAAATAGTTTGTCGCCTCTGAACTAAACAAATATGGATGTGGCGTGATTCCTTATTCAGCCAACCGTTGTCAGTGATGGCACTATCCTAACACATGGTGTACATTGCTGTATAGCATCTACACCTATGACACATACGGCAAACAAAAGCAGAAATGGATATTAAAAGCGCAAGCTAAAAGCGTGTTGGTGATAAAGGAAATAGTGCCAACAGACATTATTATTACCTTGAATAGAAGGTAATTTACTATTGTGTCTAGTTATTATAATAATAATAGTTTTCTACAACAAAAGGAAAAATATATCTATATTAACAAACCATGGTACCTAATGGTTTAGGGCGCGGCAGAGCATTTCCAAGATATATTGCGGTTACACTTATTTAAGTTTAGTCCTGTCACTTTCCATCTAAAGCGAACAAAAAAGGATGGCATTACAGACGGACTTATTATAAACCTGTCACATAGATCGAATGCACGAAACGAAACGCATTTTAGTCGGGACCCTTTCACATCACAACTTAATTTGACTTATTTTGAGCGTTATAAGTCAGTTTGACACAATTATAATCAGCTGTTGTGTTGCTGTCTCTATTTTATTCAAATTTTAGAAAGTGACAGGGCTAAACTTAAATTAGTTAAGTTGAAGCTATTTACGAATCGAGGCCATTAATATTTCTGGAGGAAATCAACGAGCCAAAGTAGGACATTTTTATGCTGTCAACTTAGATCAAATAAAATGAATTACGAAATCCTTATTTTCCTTATTTCCTTTCTAATAAAATTAGATAGGGAAAATGAGTTAGTTTGGTGTGGCTTCACAAAAACAATAGAGCTTGGGAAATTACGCTCCATATACATGTTATTATTTTAATACATTTCATGTCAAAAAGTGCACTAATTATGAGGAAATACACACCGACAGACAGACAGACAGAATACTAGACATAATACAGAATACTGGTTACAAGTCCAAATCGCCTGTACGTATTTGGTTTAAAAACTATCGCGTTTATAGAAATTTCTCGATATAAGGTAAATCTACCAATTATTTACAAGCACAATATCATCATGTCACCTTTTCATTCTGGTCTTTAAAAGCGACAATCTCTCGTCCTTCAATTTAACGCCATTTGGGTGCATTTACATCAAGAGTCGAGTTGAGACTGACCTCTGAATTTAAAGAGTAAGTTCCACCATGCTGCAAGTTTATTACACCACACGTTTATAAAAAAAAAAACTAGATTAAAAAATCGTTTCACACAAAGAACACACCCCAACTGAAATTGTATAAAACCAAGATACGTTTTCCAAAACGCTAACATGAAAGTTGATATGAAATTATGGCATAATCAGTCAAAAGACTGGTGAAACAAATTATGTAGGTACCACATTTTATAGGTTTCAAATACTAAGCATGAGTTTTGAAAGAAAGAGGTAGAGTCTGCTTCTCTACGACTTAATTTATTTTGCTATTTTGCGTTAGCATTTTCGGAACGCAGTGGCACAAAATTAAGAAATAAGTTCTTCAAAATATTTGAGTGTGTTGCGAATTAATGCATCTATAGCTATTACTATAGCATAATTTTTGACAAGAAGTAATTCTGGAGCGCGGTGGAACGACCCACTTAAATGAGCTCATATTAATTGCAAGGTCGAGGTCAGACCTGCCGATAACCAGTTCAGTGGCAGAAATTAAACGGGAAATTAACATATAGTGTTAATTTAATTGGTAAGTAATTCTGGAGCGCAGTGGAACTATCCACTTAAATGAGCTCATATTAGCTGCAAGGTCGAAGTCGGGCCTGCCGATAACCAGTTCATTGGCAGAAGTGTTAATTTATTACTATTCCGAATTTTTCTTCGGAATTGACTATTATATAGAGAAATTATAATTTTATTTGGCACCATGACGCCTGGACCTTATATTTTCTATCTTGCTATCTCAAGGAGGTAAAGCATGGTACTGAGACTGATAAATAGGTCAAGTAAATTACAAAATTTTACCTTTGCCTTTCACGTAGACCTTTGAACCTTTCTGGCATTTTCAATAGCTGACATTTTGGAAAGGTAAATAATAATGCGGCAAGGACTTAGATACCCCGAAGATTAGATATTTTCGTCACACAGAAGACGTCTTTCCATGAGAAACGATATATAAAAGTAACCTATGTTATGATATTCTTATAAGATTCTTATCATAATAAAGCTGTAAAGGTTCTTTTTAAATTAATCCCGTAGTTTTTAAGTTAATTCATTAAATAAATACGACTATATAAATCATAACAAATATCCGAAGAACAAGCTTATCTGATACGATAACGATATCACAATCAAAAACCACTTCACTAGCCATATACAACAAGGTATGCGAAACGATCTCTTTACAGTTTTACATAATTGATTCAATTCGTGCACCAATGAGACACAAGAATTCATGATATCGTCTCCAATTTTTAACATGTAACTTAATTTATTTATGGGTAGATTATCACTATTTTAGAGACTTTAAGAAGTATTTACAATTTTGTCGATTTTTCCTTTCCTTCCAGAGAAATATGTTTTTCAAAAAAAAAAAATGTACCATCTTGTGCATCACAAAATCTTCGAAACTGTATATTTATTTCAGTACCTAATGATATACCATACTATATCAATTAAGAATTGTTAGATCATCGTTCTGATATTGTATTCAGACTACACTAACGAATGAACAATTGTTCAAATCTGTATCTGATTTAGATAAATGGTAAATTGCATTTGTAATTAGAGCAGTTTAGTAACAGCATAACATTCGCTTATCAAAAAATTATATTTATTAGACTAAATGCAAATAATGCATAAAATGTATCAGCTACTTTTCTTCCCGGCTCTACTACAAAGTCAATAAAAGTATAAAGGCGATTATAGACACGGGCTGACAACCACTTACTTCAGCCATATTATATTTTCATTGCTTCAGCGATATAAACACAGTTCTTTCTGAAATGTGCCCCAACCTAATCAAAAACTGTTTTTTATAAACTCTGACACCAGGGCTTATCGGGTCGATTGACTTTAAACCCACTCAAGAAGAAGAAGACTGATTTTTAGTTTTTTTTATGCCGTTGACGCTCTGGCATTCCGAATATCGATGTGATTTAATATTTATTTATTTTATTCTAAAATATGTGGTAATCCACTGCAGGGCAAAGACCTCTCTCCCGTATAATGTAAAGATATAACCGATATAACCCAGACGAAGCCATAAAAAAAGCTAGACAGTAAATATTTCAGTATTCAGATAACATAATTAACCAAGGCCACAAAATACGGCTACACAAAGGAAGTACTGTATGTACGAGTATAGGGCCTTTTAATAGGACTTTGGGTCACTATCCGAACGCAGCTTCAAAATGTCTGGACTTTAGGAGGTAGAGTTGGCTACCCCTGCCTTTTGCATCGTTATTAGAATGACTTGCACATAACCACTCGACAGGTCAGACTAGCATCACAACATATGCCCGTGTGATGGCAGATCAGACTCAGATCAGGAGCCGTATTTTTAACCGCTCGAATCGAATTTGCATGCGAAAGAGCGACTTTCGCATAATTTGTATGGAAATCGCATGCGAAAGTTACTCTTTCGTATGCACATTGGAATTCGAGTGGTTCAAAAATACGGCTCCTGTTGATGAATTCCCGCAGGTGTCGTGAAAGTTACCAAGAGATGCAATATTTCTGTGAAACTATTAAGAATACCTGGTGTAAGGGACAGCTCCCGCAAACTAATAGGAGGTTGATCGATCATTCAACATAACCACAGATTACTTTGAGCGCGGCGGGGCGCCCAGACATAACTGAACAAATCTGACAAAGAAATTCTTTCAGAAACAGAAATAAAATTGGCTTCAAACGATCGGTCTGATTGAGGCGGTTATTTCATATTGAGAATCGTTTCCAGAAAAAAAAATCCTGGACAAAGTTCTTCAGTATCGTTGACTGAGCAACCCCTATATCAGTTTGCGAGAAGCCTTCAATCAAAGAGAGTTCAATTTTAGAAAAGGGTGCCTATTTTATACGTCATCCACAACAGTTTTCATATTCACCACTCGAATGGCGAGCGCTGTGCGAGATTTTACATACACAGAGATCGCCTGTACACCCTGGCTGGATATATAGGTACCCCTTGGCTTTTACGACACCCGAGGGAATACATAATGATGATGTCATTCTAAACCAGCACCACACAGGTGTGCCTATCAACTATCATCCTTATACATATTGAAAAGTAAATATAAATATGATGACATGATTCCTTCCCCAAAAAATGAGAAATAATTTGCTGTGTTTTTTTTTTTTTTTTAATTGGCATGACGCGGTTTGCGCATTGCCACCATCAAAACTTGGGAAACGTTTTACAAATTTAAAAGGATTTTTTGGACGTAATTTGGAAAATCTAAGTAACTATAATCTCTAAACTTTGACTTTGTTGCCATTTCAAGAAAAAATTTGTTAAATTTTCCCAATATTTCACATACATACATAAAATCACGGCTTTATCTGTAATGGGATAGGCAGAGGCAAAAACGACCTAAACAAACGTCGTTCCGCCACGTCTGACAAGTTTTGAGGGTTATTATTATTACTGATGATTACATATACCTATGTTATGCTAATAGTGACGGGTTGTAAACCCATCACCTCCAATATTTCATTTTTTTCAATATTTCTATACTTTTCCAATCTATGACCAATCTATTACATTCTTTTCACCAGTAATTTTAGTCAATATAGCGATCGATTTCGTTTACAAGAGTGTCATTCAAACAATCAATGTGAAATTCATACACCAATGCACCAATGTTCAATGCTAGTATCGATTTTGTAAATATTATTGTTAGATGTTGAAAATAATGACATTTACACTGACCGTGGTACCGAAATATTTTTATCGTTGACACGATAGCAGTTTAGTTGAATAGATATTTACATTTTGTCACGGAAATAGGCATGTTGATTGGGTGGCTAAAAAAATTCAAAACGTTTATACTTTAAAACTGATGGCTAAAATACTGTGGATATCATTCATCATTTAATGAACAAATGCATATTTCGATTTAATAATCAAGTTAAAAATATAGAAGTTATTGATTTGAGTAGTCAATATTTACAAGCCAGTGACGTCATAAGCCTGTATTTTAATACAAAAAATCGTTTTTGACATTTCATAAAAAGTTGCTGATTTGACTAGTAGTCAAATAGCGTATTATAGAAGTTAAAAGGATGGACATTCAAGGGCAAAAACTATATGCAATGATTTAGAATATCATAAATGCGAAAGTTACGATGTTTGTTTATCAATCACGCTTCAACGTCTCGACGGAAAAAAACACGACCACACCCATAGCCCCCACTAGGATTCCCTGTATCGGGGTGCCATGGACATACACAGAAACAACCACAAAGAACGCCCAGACTCAGAAACAGACATTTAAATTCATCATTCAAATGAATCGGCCGGGAATCGAACCCGGGACCCTCTGCGTAGAAGGCAGATACACTGCCAACTAGGCTGTGGGGGCCGTCGGGCAGAACGAAATGTTTCGGGACTTAAAACAATTATAATACATTTTTTTTTTTTTATAATAAAAGTTTAACATTATCTCCATTTATCAAGGTTTCAATAGCTCTACCTATATTTCTAAACTAAACCCGGTTTGCCATAGCCTACTGCGTCACAGCAGTGCGAGCGAGCTGTTATTATTAGATCAGAAGGTTGTTAGGGGTGCCTAATGTTTAGCGGGGTGGCTCTTTACTAACCTATACATGTAGGTACATACATACATACATACATAAAATCACGCCTTTATCCCAAATGGGGTAGGCAGAGCGAAAACGACCTAAATAAGGTCATCCCGCCACGTCTGACAAGTTTTGAGGGCTATTAATTACAGATGATTATGTAGGTAGTGTATTGCTTTAGTGACGGGTTGTCAGCCCATCGCCTAAATTGCAATAATTGAAACCCTCGTATCCCTTAGCTGGTTTTTACAGCATGCCCGGGAGGAGATGCAGCTGGCACATTCTATGTTTTTCCATCGCTCCCAGTCCAGCATGGAAGCAACAATGGCAATGTAGGTACATGTACAACAATAGGTATTGTTGTCTCATGGAGGAACATCAACATTTATATATTTTTATCAAAGAAACCTGATAGTAAGCAATCAATGTGGCAAGTACTTTCTTTTGAAAGGTAGTAGACAGCAAAATATACGGGGTGTAAGGGACAGCGTCCCGCAAACTGATAGGGGTTGCTCAGTCAACGATACTGAACAATATTCACCAGGAAATTCTTTCAGGAATGAGAAAAATTATTTACTTTTCCATACAATTTGTCTGGTCGGAGTGGACATTTTGTACGGAAAAGCCATTTTTTTTTTTCATTTCCTGAAATAATTTTCTGGTGATAGTTGTTCAGTATCGTTGACTGAGCACCCGGTATAGGGTCGATCGAGTTTGTCGGGTCGGTTGGGTCCGTATGGTTAGTCTAGTCGACTGGGATCATCGGGTTTGTCGGGTCGATTTGGTAAGACGGATCAGTTGGGTCTAATCTAATCGGTTTTGTATATATGGCTTGTCGGGTCGGTTTGCTCGGTTTGGCCGGTTTGACTGATTGGGTTTGTTAGGTCGGTTGGGTCAGTTTGGTTTGTCTGGTCGACTGGGATCATCGGGTGTGTCGGGTCGACTGCGATTATCGGGTCGGTTGGGTCGATGTGGTTAGTTTAGTCGACTAGGATCATCGGGTATGTCGGTTCGACTGCGATTATCGGGTCGGTTGGGTCGATGTGGTTAGTTTAGTCGACTAGGATCATCGGGTATGTCGGGTCGACTGCGATTATCGGGTCGGTTGGGTCGATGTGGTTAGTTTAGTCGACTAGGATCATCGGGTGTGTCGGGTCGACTGCGATTATCGGGTCGGTTGGGTCGATGTGGTTAGTTTAGTCGACTAGGATCATCGGGTATGTCGGGTCGACTGCGATTATCGGGTCGGTTGGGTCGATGTGGTTAGTTTAGTCGACTGGGATCATCGGGTATGTCGGGTCGACCCAACCGACCCGATAATCGCAGTCGAACCGACATACCCGATGATCCTAGTCGACTAAACTAACCACATCGACCCAACCGACCCGATAATCGCAGTCGACCCGACACACCCGATGATCCCAGTCGACCAGACAAACCAAACTGACCCAACCGACCTAACAAACCCAATCAGTCAAACCGGCCAAACCGAGCAAACCGACCCGACAAGCCATATATACAAAACCGATTAGATTAGACCCAACTGATCCGTCTTACCAAATCGACCCGACAAACCCGATGATCCCAGTCGACTAGACTAAACCATACGGACCCAACCGACCCGACAAACTCGATCGACCCTATACCGGGTGCTCAGTCAACGATACTGAACAACTATCACCAGAAAATTATTTCAGGAAATGAAAAAAAAAAATGGCTTTTCCGTACAAAATGTCCACTCCGACCAGACAAATTGTATGGAAAAGTAAATAATTTTTCTCATTCCTGAAAGAATTTCCTGGTGAATATTGTTCAGTATCGTTGACTGAGCAACCCCTATCAGTTTGCGGGACGCTGTCCCTTACACCCCGTATATTTTGCTGTCTACTACCTTTCAAAAGAAAGTACTTGCCACATTGATTGCTTACTATCAGGTTTCTTTGATAAAAATATATAAATGTTGATGTTCCTCCATGAGACAACAATACCTATTGTTGTACATGTACCTACATTGCCATTGTTGCTTCCATGCTGGACTGGGAGCGATGGAAAAACATAGAATGTGCCAGCTGCATCTCCTCCCGGGCATGCTGTAAAAACCAGCTAAGGGATACGAGGGTTTCAATTATTGCAATTTAGGCGATGGGCTGACAACCCGTCACTAAAGCAATACACTACCTACATAATCATCTGTAATTAATAGCCCTCAAAACTTGTCAGACGTGGCGGGATGACCTTATTTAGGTCGTTTTCGCTCTGCCTACCCCATTTGGGATAAAGGCGTGATTTTATGTATGTATGTATGTATGTACCTACATGTATAGGTTAGTAAAGAGCCACCCCGCTAAACATTAGGCACCCCTAACAACCTTCTGATCTAATAATAACAGCTCGCTCGCACTGCTGTGACGCAGTAGGCTATGGCAAACCGGGTTTAGTTTAGAAATATAGGTAGAGCTATTGAAACCTTGATAAATGGAGATAATGTTAAACTTTTATTATAAAAAAAAAAAAATGTATTATAATTGTTTTAAGTCCCGAAACATTTCGTTCTGCCCGACGGCCCCCACAGCCTAGTTGGCAGTGTATCTGCCTTCTACGCAGAGGGTCCCGGGTTCGATTCCCGGCCGATTCATTTGAATGATGAATTTAAATGTCTGTTTCTGAGTCTGGGCGTTCTTTGTGGTTGTTTCTGTC